>JASAND010007269.1:0-114352 GCA_030248195.1 Trissonchulus latispiculum | reverse complement strand
TTGAGGATTAAAGTTGACATAAAAATATTTTTCAAGCGGCAGAATTTCTTTGCCAGTTGGCACAATGAGTACTCCTATTGGGTCTCAGTATACGCCAATTTACAACCTTATAGCTCGCACCAGGAATAAAATTTTCCTTTCGTAAGCCAAAAATTTTTAAATTTTTGCCAAAACTTCAATTTTGAAGAGTAATTCCCTTAGATGCAGATAAGATACAGGCGTCTAGTTTCTGTCGCAGATAGGGGCACACTTACCAAATCATATGTATTGGCAAATGGTAACCTTGAAGCTAGGGTCTTGCAGGCAGCAGAGATTTTTAATTAATTATGTTGGTAACTGTGAAAAAGGGGGGGTCGGGCACATAAACGCGACGACTGCACATGGCTGGAAGGCAGCTAAGATCTCAGTACCCGATATTTTTGACCACACCCATGCTCTATATCTTCGCCAAAAAGTAGGCCAATCGGAAGTCGGGGCAAACCTTTAGTAGCCCTCCCTTAAGCCCGAAACAGACACAGAACTCGCGCACGCACTTTAGTGTTTTCGAGCTTTAACACACAAGCATAGAGCAAGTGTGCGTACCCTTGTTTCGACTACGTACCAATCGTGGGGGGGGTTTGCAGGGGTCAGCAGTTAGCGTGCAGAAGATGTGCCACGCTTAAAATGCATTGAGTATGCTAGCTTCATATTCTTATGTATTATGCACTCTTGGTTCAACCATTTGGTTAAACCACGCTGGTTGAACTTCTGTTGAATGCTGGTCGATATATATTTTTGGCTTGGATTGTAAACCCTTTGTATATATTGGATTCCCTTAAAATGATTGTAAACTTTCGGAAGTTAGCAAAATATGACTCTAAGGATGGCTGCGATTGTATTCCCACAAGGCTCAAATTGGTCTCGCTGACACACAGAACTTAAAGCAAACTAGCAGTCTTGTAAGGGAAGCAGGCATAGGAAAGATTGTAAGCCTGATATGGGCGTTCAGCTGATGGCGCTGTGGTGTAGTGGTTAGCATGTCTGTCACGGGATCAGAAGGGCTGTGGTTCGATCCCCCACTGGGCCAATATTTTACTTTCAATTCTGTCTGTTTTCTTGGTTTGTGGTCTGTTCAGTTCGACTGCATATAAACGCACGCTTAACAACGCTAAGCGGGACCCCCCTGAGATCTCGGGGGGTCCACTTTTACACATAATTTTGACGTAAGTAGGGAATTAGCCAATCAGATGCTGTTTAGTTCAAACGCGTATAAACACATGCTGAACAATGGTAAGTGGGACCCTCCAAGATTTCGGCCTTAATGTGCCGAGCATCTCGCAGGCCATTTCCATGAGGAAGGGCCAAGCTTCCCACTCTTGGTATTATAAACTCTTGGCTTGATTGACGAAGAATCTCCCCCTAAAAATTCCAAACTTTTGTGCGGTCCAGAATAAAACTAGCACAAATTGTACGTTTTTATATTTTTGGCCAAAGGCGAATGGCGCTTGAATGAAGAATGGCGATTTTTAGCGATTTTTTACAAAGTTTTTGAAAAAATCGCAAAATTTTCTAAAAATGTTAATTTTTGCAAACTTCGCTGAGGAGACTACCCTTTCTTCCCTTCCGAACGATAGGGTCTGCCCGTTTTACTTCTTGCCGATGGGTATACCCGTTTTTTGTCAGTCTGAGGGGGGGAGATCTATACCCCGATTACTCTATGCCAGGCCAGCCATCCCATACTATTATACAAGGAAACTTGGTTTCAAAATATAGTTTTTACAATAAAAATCAGAGTCTTCTAACCATACACAAATAAATATACAAGAACATTTAATGTCAAATTTTGATATTCTAGTCTTTACGCTTGTCTTTACTAGTTTTACGCTTTTATTCAGCTAGTCTCTGCGTTTCGATTCCTCCACTATCATATTATTCTAATCGATAATAGTTACAATTAACTTTTACAATTTTGCCTGGATTGAATTGGATCTCAAAGTATCCACGTTTTTGTAATGAATATATAATGTCGTTTTTGACACAAAAGTAGAAGACTGGAAACGTTAAGAAAGAAGTTTTTCGAGATTTCATCAGTTACGTCTTTTGTGACTACAAAACATGGCATGATTTTTTTGGATTATCAACTTCCATTAAATTTTGAATGTAAGTTTGTATGTAGAAAACAAAAGTTAAAATTAGTGACGAGCAATGAATGAGAAGGAAATGTTAACTATTTATTAGTGCGATAATGGTTAAAAATAATGGCTATTACAATATTTATAGTTTTGATTTCAAATTTGAGAATGGTTGGATAAAGTACAAAGCTTGGAACGAATTGGAGTTTGTCTGATTGGAGTATAAGCCTATTTGATTTCTTTATCAAAATCATCCTTAATTCTCTGAAAGTGAATGAGATTCTGTTGGCTTATTTTGGTCTTCACATTCGTAAGTGTGATATTGCATCTTGACACAAATGATAGAACAAAAATGAATTTTGGAAACGAAATTCTAGAATTAAGGGCTGAAACAGTTCGTTTATTTATTAGTTTTGATAAATGTTGCAAACACAGCCTTAAAATAATTTGGAGTTATAATAAAAATATATTAATCTGATAAATAATAGCCAGGAAGGAAGTGAACTGAATCACATAAAAAAAGTTCTGTTGTTATAGATTACCATGGGGAAACCTAGTTTGCAATGGGAAGGGAAAAGTTTAGAGTTAACCAGAACAAAATATCCTGTGCGAATACTACGAAAGTACGTGTGCGAATGGTACATTGCCCTTAGAAGGAGCTGTCGTAAACCACAGAAACCATGGTATAAATTGTCTCTAAAAAAGGCGGTTAGTGAAGACATAACAGGAAAAACCATCTGTTGATGCTTTCAAAACGACGATGTTAATGAAATTCTGAAAGGAACATTAAATGACAGAACTCCAAACTATGATACAAGAAGCGCGACAAATGCTTTAAAGAAAGCAAAAGAATATAGATTGAGAAGAATATATATACATAAGAATATAGCTCTAGTTGCAAAATGCTTCTAACGGAAGCACAGCCCGAAACAATAAAGTGCACCCGATGCACAGGCAACGTATATGCTACAAAGGAGAAACATACTGTTTATTTATTTATTGAATTATCTGAAAAATGTAATATGTCTCTACTTAGACATCATACATGTGCATTTCTTAATATAAATTGTGCAACAAAGAGAGTGTTGTAAATAATAATAATAATAATGAATGGACTGCAATTCCCTTACCCGCTATCAAATTTGCTGTTTTCCTGATTGGGTCCGCTGACTGTTTCTGAATTTTTTGACCTCCTCCTGTTGTCGCGCCAGAAAACCCATGATGAATATGGCCACTATTATTATAGTAGTGCCGGTTACAACTATTAGAATGATGTTTACGTGTCGTCTGCTAGTAGCAGTAGTAGCAGTGGCGGCAGCTGTAGTAGTGGTAGTCGTAGCATTAGTAGGGGAAATAGTACTGCTGGTGCCAGAAGTTGTAGCAGCAGCAGTACTAGTAGTACCAAGAGTGTATAATAGATGAGAGTATCAAACTCTTAAGCTAGCATGTAGAAATCATGCTAAGTATGCTCGGTTCATTAACTCGGGACCTCCCTCGGGATCCAATTTTGATATTATCAAGAGTACATAATAATAAGAGTATGCCACTAGGCAAGCGCTATGTTATCAGAGCAAAAACTATGCTCTGCTCGCTAACGGCCCACCCCCCCCCCCGCAAATTAGACCCATCACTTCAAAGAATGTCGTGCGCTATGTTTGTGTTCAGCTCGAAGCAGGCACAAAATTCGCGCACGCACTGCTTGTGTTTTTGAGCTTAAGCACATAAACATAGAGCGAGTGAGCGTACCACCGTTTCGACTAGATACTGATTTGCGTGGGGGTCACTAGGGTCTGATTTGAGGGGGGGGGGTGGGCCGTTAGCGAGCCGAGCATAGTTTTTGCTCTGATAACATAGAGTGTGCCTAGTGGCACACTCTTATATTATGTACTCTTGATATTATATACTAGCCGATTCCAAGTAAGCTTCGCCTGCACCATTTTCCGTAAGCAGGAAACAACACACGTAATGTAACATAAAAGTAGCACTTGCACCTGATATTCAGAGGTCGATGCGGCAGTCTTTTGAATGAGCTACTGAACTAATTCAACAATGAAAACAAACAGACGAGGTAATTAGAGATGACCGGTTCTAATTTTCAACAAAGGTTCCGTTGTCGGTGTTCTAGTGTGTCGATTCCAGCTCCAACTGGGTTTAGTGGAAGTGACCCCACCTTTAATTGAAATATTTATGGTAATAGTAATTTATGGTTTATGGCAAATAGTAATAGTAATTAAATAAATATATATAAATATAAATAAATGAATCAAGTACCAGTCAAAAAAGTATGCAATTATGTATAAATAATGATAACCATGAAATTTAGCGATATTGGATCGCTCTATACGACCCATTGATGGAATGGTATTGTCTGAATTGTAGCTCAGATATTGGAATTCGCACAGAAAGGGCATATCGCTCATAGAAATCGTTCTGAACTGGAGTCGCCGCGCCAGCAGGAGCCAGGAAGACTTCCATCCAACTTAGAGCTCATGATAAAGAGGAGTTGTCGACATTCGCCCATCTGAACAAGCACAAAATCTCATTTCCAATATCCAGGGACATAACCAATTCTAATATGGCCGTTGCGCTAATTAAATACACCAAAGCCCAGAAGTAGCAGTTGAACTCAAGAGCTCTAGTCCGAACAGGTCTTGAAGTTAACGCCAAATTAAAACAGAGATATTCAGGTTTGGCCAATAACGAAAACGTTTCTCGAGATCGCACCATTCTATCCACACAGACCTGATCTTCGGACAGGATCCGGGCATACTCCACATCGGCCGTTGGAGCGGACCACTGCAAGTACAGCGAGATGGCCATCTGCACTCCAATGCAAACAAAGAACAGAAATACCTTGAACACAATTGCCATTACTTGGACTGATGATAAAATTTAGAAATCTCAAAAACGAAAAGAATGACTGTTGGCTCAAATCTTAGCTCGGGTCAGAGTTTTTAGTGTGGGAGACTCAAATTTTAAATTGTGGATACAAATTTTTGAAATGGCCCTTTTCAGTTTTCACTATTGTAGGCTTGTTAGTCACGGAAAGTTAAGCAAAATTTTTATTACTTTAAATTTTTTGTTTTAAACCTTTTGCTGGCTGATTAGTGCTCGTCTTGCTGAAGCTAATCGTCAGTGTTGCCGAATGG
This sequence comes from Trissonchulus latispiculum, assembly GCA_030248195.1. Classification (NCBI taxonomy): domain Eukaryota; kingdom Metazoa; phylum Nematoda; class Enoplea; order Enoplida; family Ironidae; genus Trissonchulus; species Trissonchulus latispiculum. The sequence continues at coordinate 109,092 of JASAND010007269.1, read as the reverse complement.
GATGGGATCCCATGGGATCCCATGGGATGGGATGGGATTCAGATCTCGTCCCATATGGGATGGTAGGATTACTTGGGACTAAATCCGCTTTCACAGTGAAATCCCAAAATTTTGCATTTTTAATTTTAAATTTTGATAATTGTTTCAAAATTATAAAAATTTCTAGATGCATCAGGACATAACCATAACCATCAGGACATACCATAACATAACCATATGCGTATAGCATAACAAAAAAGTATAACAAAAACGGCACGTATAGCAAATTGTGTGCTGAAAAATTAAGTTCGTTTGCTAACTGAAAGCAAGAAATGCAAGTACAGATCTCGATCAATGTACAGCATATACATGCTGTAGGATCACAACATAGCAACAAAACATAACTTATGATTGCGTTTCTGGATATAACCAAGAGTACATAATACATAAGAGTGTGACAAGCGTCACACTCTATGTAATCAGCTCGAGAGCGTGCGCGCGCGCTAACTTCTCGCAATTGCGTACCTAGTGGACTCCCTCGCAAATCAGTACCTAGTACGCAATTGCGTATAACTTCACTGTTCGCTGCTGCAATATTCCATTTATCAGGGACCTCCCCCCCGCAAATGTGACCTATCATTAGACATTGAAAAGTGATAGGTCACATTTGCGGGGGGGGGGTCCCGATAAATGGAATATTGCAGCAGCGAGTGAACATACGCAATTGCGTACTAGGTACTGATTTGCGGGGGGGGGGGTCCACTAGGTACGCAATTGCGGGGGGGGGGTGGGCCGTTAGCGCGCCGAGCATGGCACTCGAGCTGATTACATAGAGTGTAACGCTTGTCACACTCTTATGTATTATGTACTCTTGATATAACCAAATTGAACAAGTTTAATCAAGTTTAACCATGCGCTGAAATTAGTAGTCGTGGAGAAAGGCACCCAGCCAAAATTAGCGAATTTTTTGAAATCACCAATATGAATTCTGTATTTTCCGAACACTTTACAGAAAGACTTAGAATTTTAGTGAATATATCAACAAGAGATACCCGCAACTACCCGCGCGGGTAGCTTGCGGGTAGCAATATTTCTATTACCCGCGGGTACCCGTGGGTACCCGCTACCCACTTCCAACACTACCACTATATTATAGTATATAGTATATAGTATATATATATATATAGTATATTATAGTATATTATAGTATATATATATAGAATAATATTCATTTAAATACCACGTTTTCACCATATTGTTAAATATCAGCAACTTTGAAAGGTTGAAATCAGTGCCATAAAACAATCTCTATGTCCGGGGGTGTGGCTCAGTGGTAGAGTTCTCGACTGCAGATCCAAAGCTCGGTGGTTCGATCCCCGCCCTGGACACTTTTCTTCACATCTTTCAGATCCTGATTTCAACCTTTCACATTTGGCGACCGTACCGTGTCCTTACCGCTCTGAGGAGATGAAGTCGTTTGTGATGCCTGGGAATTGTGGAATTGCAGGTCCTTGAGATATGGTTTGGTTATATGGTGGTCCTCGTGGTGCTAAGGGTTAATATATGGTTAATATGGTTCTTGTGATTTGATTAAGGCTCCCGGCTTTGAAGAAGAATGAAGTATATGGCCTCGGGTTAGGAGGCAGCCGGGGAGCCGCCCTTAGACCACATGGTACTTGGATTTGAGGACCGACCTGCAATTCCTGGAAATTCGAGGCCGAATTTCAATTAGCAAGGGGAGTATGTTAAATATCAGCAACTTTGAAAGGTTGAAATCAGTGCCATAAAACAATCTCTATGTCCGGGGGTGTGGCTCAGTGGTAGAGTTCTCGACTGCAGATCCAAAGCTCGGTGGTTCGATCCCCGCCCTGGACACTTTTCTTCACATCTTTCAGATCCTGATTTCAACCTTTCACATTATTATCTTTGTCTTCTTAGCGATACCGGAGCGCTCTGTACCTCCCGTTGTTACGCCGGAATGGGGGCCCATATCTCATAGCCAATAGTTGTTTGATTTTTAACAATTTATTTTATCCAAATTCTAAATGAAAGCAGCAAACACTAATGAAACCAATACAGTGAAAGCGCAAAATCAATCTTTTCACACGAAAATTGTAATTGTAGTTTTAGCTATTTATTGATTTGTTAAACGTCTACCATTCAAGTGACAGGAAAATAACGCCCGATTTTCGGTAATATGAGAAAAGGCAGACAGTGATCGTTTGCAAAACAATTTACAGAACGAAGAAATTGAAGTAAATCGACTGCAACAATGCTCTAAAAATTGCAAAATCATAGAAAAATTGTTGGGCAAAAAACCTGCGTACTAGGACATGTGTTGAAGATAGGACGGAAATCCTCCGCGCCAAGCAATTTACATGCAAAACATAGGAAATCTGATGGGTCAACCCATTACAAGTATACCCCCTCCGGGGGTATAATTAAAATATTTTCAGCAGAATTGCCATTGTGAGACTTACACTGATGACCAAATTCAAAAATCTTTAAAACTAAGAGAATGATTCTTCCAGTTTTCATGATCTTGTTAATTCCAGTTTTCATGATCTTGTTAATTCCACAAAGCAAGGTTTCGGAAGCAAGCAAACGCACTCTCTTGGATCGATGTCTGCACTGGACGCTCCTTTCGCTGCATTTGTATCCTTGTATCTTTGTATCTTTGTATTCCTATGTACAGTTGGCGACGACTTTAGAATGGGCTCCCTGCTTTATTTTTGAAACCTTAGGTGGGAACTTAGGATAAAGTCTTAGGATACCTTAGGTATTTCCTAAAGCTTTACTACACCTAAATTAAAAATTTTGTCTTCAAACATACGATTATCTAGATTGTGTCCGTAGCGCATGACGCCTGTCATACTCTTATGTATTATGTATTCTTGATATTATCAAGAGTACATAAATAACTAAGAGTGTGACAAGCGCAGCACTCTTAGCTATCAGGCTGGGGACATCATCTACACGATAACGGCCTACCTACAAATTGGACCCCAGTGACCCCCCCCACCAAACAGACCCTATTCAGCCACCCCTGGATTTCACTAGGGTCTGATTTGTGGGGGGGGGGGGTTCATTTCACTAGGGTCCAATTTGTGAGGGGGGGTCATTTCACTAGGTACTGATTTGCGGGGGGGGGTCACTAGGGTCTGATTTGCGGGGGTGGGTGGGCCGTTAGCGAGCAGACCATAGTTTTTGCTCTGATAACATAGAGTGTGCCTAGTGGCACACTCTTATATTATGTACTCTTGATATTATATACTAGCCGATTCCAAGTAAGCTTCGCCTGCACCATTTTCCGTAAGCAGGAAACAACACACGTAAAGTACATAAAAGTAGCACTTGCACCTGATTTTCAAGGGTCGATGCGGCAGTCTTTTGAATGAGCTACTGAACTAATTCAACAATGAAAACAAACAGACGAGGTAATTAGAGATGACCGGTTCTAATTTTCAACAAAGGTTCCGTTGTCGGTGTTCTAGTGTGTCGATTCCAGCTCCAACTGGGTTTAGTGGAAGTGACCCCACCTTTAATTGAAATATTTATGGTATGTCTTAAAATGAAGCAACACGCTGAGTATTCAAAGCTGCGATACTGACGTCAAAACCAGTACATTGAATCTAGATCATCTGAATTTTTAATCTGTTTAATAGGATACTTCGTGTTGGTTCACTGAATACTGACTGTCAAAATATCAAGTCTCGGAATCTTTGAAACCAGTTCTCTAAATCAGTCGTTTGAAGTCTGCTCCTTGAAATCAGAATCTTAGAATCGCAATCTTTTGAAATTAGTTCTTTCATGGTTAGCTCTATCAAATGAGAAGAACCTTTGAGAAGAAGCTGGTAAACTTACCACAAACTCTTATTCTATTTCAGAATGCTTTAAATGTCTTCATTAATAGCCATGTTAACGTTACATTTTCACACATCATGAGATCAGATCTTCTAAGGAATACTGCATAATTCAAACGATAAACGAGGCATGTTCACAGTCACAGGTCACAAACGAATTCAACTTACCAGAATCTGCAATCGCAAGACCAGTAAAGTAGACTAAGTGACAAATAAAAAGGCAAGCATATAGGACTGTTCTCATTGTTCTTAATGCATTTCAGCTATAATCAAAATTAGCAGAAAAGGACAAGTGATAAAATTTAGTGTTAGGAGTTGCAGGTCGCTAGTATTATATTATTATTGGTATATACTCAATGCTTTGTTATTGTAATCCTGTGCTCTGGCTGGCATTAAACATTATTTAAAACATTAAAGAGCGTTTTGTTTCCACTTTTACACATGGAATAAAAAGTGTATCTGTAGAGATGCTCATTGCACTGTGTTCTGTACATATTTTGACGGAAAGAAAAATCTGGCCTGCTAAGAAATCGCAAATACAAAAGGACGTTTCTGAGGATACTAATGCAAGCAAGCTTATATCGAAATAAATGACTAAAGGGATGTTAAGATAAACTGTCAGCTGTCAGGGAAGCTGCAACCCCTAGAGCAAATTAAACTTAGCAATGATCAAAGACGATACGCTGAATTGCAAATTTAACTTAGTAGGAGTAGGTGGCTTGGCAATGCAGAAATATTCCGAAACCCCGCGATAAAATGCAAATCTTCATCCAACCACGTTTGGTTGACTTGACACCTACGTGTACATATATGCTAATTTTTAGCCCAGCCAGCCACCCACTTAGCTTTTGTAGGTCGTCGGAATGTCGATGTTTGTCAGATGAAGAAAGACAACTGCTGCATACAAAGCTGTATGTGGCCACCAAAACGAAAGAAACTACATAAAGACAACTCAAATGCAAATAACCAAAACAAATTTAAGCAAGATACATAGGCCAAAATTTTCTCCTGCTTTATACTTTCTGTGCCGGCAAATGTAAAAAAACAAACAATAGTGTCTCTCTGTTTACACAATCAGCAAGACGTTTTGGGCTGGCTGTCGCAAATGACAGCAGATAGATTATACTAAGATTTATTGTCTCTATTCTCATATTTTCGAAAGTGACCAAAGCCTAGCAAGAAACACAAGTACACTCAAAGCTGGGAGTTTAGCAATTTAAACAAAGGGGACATCTCTAAAGAATGAGCTTCGATATGTTATACAGTTGTATAGTTATGTTTAGGAATTGTACGTGGCACAGTGGCATAAAATCAAATAAGTGCCAGACAAACTGGAAGATTATGAATTATTATTATTATGAGAATTAACAGATCCAAGATTTCCTGTTCCTGTAGCTAAGCATGGATTTAGTAATAGCATGCATTTCTAATTTTATCAAACCACCTTACGGACGTTCAAACAAAACAAGTAAAGTGTAGCGTATTTCCCACAAAGCTGCTTTACATCTAGGACCAGCGACACGACACGTCACAATGAAATTATTAACATAACATTATTAACTAACAAAAAATAAAAGGAAGGAAGGTAAATGATTGATTGGTTGATTCAATGATTGTAGGAATTAAACACTAAACACCGCTTTTACTAGAATTTTCTCAACAACCGTAAGACTAACTACTTTAATTTTAAAAACTCGTTAAAATATACAGCTTTGACGATAAAATATGTAAAAATCAGCAAATCGGAGAAAGTCGGAGAAATGACCCCAAAAGTGGACCACCTCTTGAGTCAAATTAAAAATAACCCTGCTAGTTAGTTAAAATTAAATTATTTCCTGAAGATCATTAAGGAAAAATTGACTGTTTGCAACCTTAGCTTTAAAATTTGTAAATGAAAGTAAAGGAAACAAACAAAGGAATGCGAACAATGTAAAGGAATGCTCCAATTAGTGAACGTTTGGTGCCGAATAGATGGACAAACTGTACAGACAAGAAATGTCATCGACTTCCAACACATTTTCTGTATTCATGTTTTAAGAGTTATGATATTTCGAGAGACTTTTCCGATTTCGAGACTTCTTAACTGTGATGACACGAAAGTCGAAAATAAGTCTCGAAATATTTTCAAAAGTCTCAAAATATTTTTAAAGTCCCGAAATATTTTTGGAGTGTCTAGAAACATTTAATCCAATTACGTAATATGGCTCAAGAGATTTTCTGAATGTCTCGAAAGTAGTCAGTTTGTCTTGAAATATTTCGAGACAAATCACCAACTTTCCTGAAACCTTCTGCATTTGCGGCGGAGTTTAACGTGACACGCCCTTAACTTTCGACACATAATATTAACTTTCGTGACAACTGGTGCTTTCAAGACTTTGCTAATTTTATGGTCTTTTGCTAGTTTAATAGACGCCTGACGCTTTTATTTCATATTTCGAGGCATCTTCACGTTTCTAGACAGTTTTATTACATTTCGAGACATTTTCTGTTTCTAGAAAATGTTTCTAGACATTTTTCACATTTCGACACATTTTCACGTTTCTGGACAATCTTTCTAGAAGTTTTTTACATTTCGAGATATTTTCATGTTTCTAGACATTTTTCACATTTCGAGACATTTTCATGTTTCTAGACTTGTTTCTTGCCACTTACTCGAAATATTTTCAAAAGTCTCGAAATGTTTATAAAACTTTCTAGACAATTGCGTAATGTTTCTAGAAATATTTTGTGAATGTCTCGAAAGTAAAAATGTTTCACGACAAAATGTCTCGAAAGTTGTCAATTTGTCTCGAAATATTTCTAGACAAATTGTCAACTTTCCGGAAACCTTCTGCACTCGCGGCGGAGTTTAACGTGACAGACCCATAACATAAAAGTAGCACTTGCACCTGATTTTCAAGGGTCGATGCGGCAGTCTTTTGAATGAGCTACTGAACTAATTCAACAATGAAAACAAACAGACGAGGTAATTAGAGATGACCGGTTCTAATTTTCAACAAAGGTTCCGTTGTCGGTGTTCTAGTGTGTCGATTCCAGCTCCAACTGGGTTTAGTGGAAGTGACCCCACCTTTAATTGAAATATTTATGGTATGTCTTAAAATGAAGCAATACGCTGAGTATTCAAAGCTGCGATACTGACGTCAAAACCAGTACATTGAATCTAGATCATCTGAATTTTTAATCTGTTTAATAGGATACTTCGTGTTGGTTCACTGAATACTGACTGTCAAAATATCAAGTCTCGGAATCTTTGAAACCAGTTCTCTAAATCAGTCGTTTGAAGTCTGCTCCTTGAAATCAGAATCTTAGAATCGCAATCTTTTGAAATTAGTGCTTTCATGGTTAGCTCTATCAAATGAGAAGAACCTTTGAGAAGAAGCTGGTAAACTTACCACAAACTCTTATTCTATTTCAGAATGCTTTAAATATCTTCATTAATAGCCATGTTAACGTTACATTTTCACACATCATGAGATCAGATCTTCTAAGGAATACTGCATAATTCAAACGATAAACGAGGCATGTTCACAGTCACAGGTCACAAACGAATTCAACTTACCAGAATCTGCAATCGCAAGACCAGTAAAGTAGACTAAGTGACAAATAAAAAGGCAAGCATATAGGACTGTTCTCATTGTTCTTAATGCATTTCAGCTATAATCAAAATTAGCAGAAAAGGACAAGTGATAAAATTTAGTGTTAGGAGTTGCAGGTCGCTAGTATTATATTATTATTGGTATATACTCAATGCTTTGTTATTGTAATCCTGTGCTCTGGCTGGCATTAAACATTATTTAAACATTAAAGAGCGTTTTGTTTCCACTTTTACACATGGAATAAAAATTGTATCTGTAGAGAAGCTCATTGCACTGTTTTCTGTACATATTTTGACGGAAAGAAAAATCTGGCCTGCTAAGAAATCGCAAATACAAAAGGACGTTTCTGAGGATACTAATGCAAGCAAGCTTATATCGAAATAAATGACTAAAGGGATGTTAAGATAAACTGTCAGCTGTCAGGGAAGCTGCAACCCCTAGAGCAAATTAAACTTAGCAATGATCAAAGACGATACGCTGAATTGCAAATTTAACTTAGTAGGAGTAGGTGGCTTGGCAATGCAGAAATATTCCGAAACCCCGCGATAAAATGCAAATCTTCATCCAACCACGTTTGGTTGACTTGACACCTACGTGTACATATATGCTAATTTTCAGCCCAGCCAGCCACCCACTTAGCTTTTGTAGGTCGTCGGAATGTCGATGTTTGTCAGATGAAGAAAGACAACTGCTGCATACAAAGCTGTATGTGGCCACCAAAACAAAAGAAACTACATAAAGACAACTCAAATGCAAATAACCAAAACAAATTTAAGCAAGATACATAGTCGGTGAGTCTAACGGTCGTTTGCACCAAATGTGATTAACTACATATAAAACTACACTTAAAAAGTCTTCGTTCTTCCAGGCTTTTCATACCCAGCTTAACCAACCGTTCAGGGTACGGAATTGCAGACATACCAGGTAAATTTTACTTTTTAAATATTGGTTTAATTTTAGCAATCTTCCATTCGGTTGGAATTTTTCCCGTAGCATAGGAAACTCGAAATATAATCGCTAAATGTTTGCAAATAGAAATCGCAAGTTTTTTAAGGAAAAACTGTGGTAACTGATCGCAGCCAAAGCTTCGCTTATTTTTTGCCTTTTTAATAAATTCATAAACGGTTTGTCCAGAAAAGTCTGGGTCAACAAAACGGTGAGAAAAACGAACTTGCCTAGATCGGGACTCCATTGTCAGGCGCAAAAACAGATGCGAAAAAATTATTGAACAGTTCTGCCTTGCTTAAGTCAGTTATAGCCAATGCGGCATTTTCAGCTTCCAAACACGGGAGTCATCTTTACATTGCATTTTTGATCTTAGGAAATTCCAGAAAGTAGAATTATTTTTCGAATGAAAAACTATAGTACGACCAAAAAATGTGTGTACAAACTTCGACCGTTTGTAGCAGATTAACCTTTGGAGTAAACCCAAACAATGTATATATTTTCAGAATCCTCAGGAACTCGAGATTTCGAAAATTCGGAAAATTCCGGAATTCCGGGTTTTATTCACGGAAAATCTAAAATTTTTAGTTTTTTGCCAAATTTTTATCGCAATCAAAATTTTGTTTTCACGATCGAATAGAGCTGGTCCCGCTGTATATTTTTGCTCTTACAAGTTTTTCACGAAAATGCACCCAGTTTCCGGAATTCCGGGTTTTCAAAATTTCCGGATTTTAAAAATTTTCTCCAATACCCACAAGATGGGTATCATTCGAAAGCTCTTATCGAGCGGAACAACCTTTGTAATAGAATGAACTCTTGAAAATGCACACATTTCCCGGAATTCGAGCCCAGTTCTTGGAATTCACGAATTCCGGATTTCACTCTAGCATAGAAGGTTTTAGCGAATTCCGAGAACTGGGCTCATTTCTGCGAGTTGCCTCTATTACAAGATTTGTTCAGCTCATCAAGAGCTTTCGAATGATACCCATATTGTGGGGTATTAGAGAAAATTTTTAAAATCCGGAAAATCCCGGAAAATCTTGTTTTCTTGAATTTCGGGAAATGTGTGCATTTTCAAGAGTTCATTCTATTACAAAAGTTGTTCAGCTCGAAAAGAGCTTTCGAACGATACCCATCTTGTGGGTATTGGAGAAAATTTTTAAAATCCGGAAATTTTGAAAACCCGGAATTCCGGAAACTGGGTGCATTTTCGTGAAAAACTTGTAGGAGCAAAAATATGCAGCGGGACCAGCTCTATTCGATCGTGAAAACAAAATTTTGATTGCGATAAAAATTTGGCAAAAAACTAAAAATTTTAGATTTTCCGTGAATAAAACCCGGAATTCCGGAATTTTCCGAATTTTCGAAATCTCGAGTTCCTGAGGATTCTGAAAATATATACATTGTTTGGGTTTACTCCAAAGGTTAATCTGCTACAAACGGTCGAAGTTTGTACACACATTTTTGGTCGTACTATAGTTTTTCATTATTTAGTACTTCAGCACGTCGACATTTTATTGTGGTTTTACAGTACTGCTTGCAGGCTTGACGATTTCTGGCTGTTGGACACTTTTTGAATAACAGATGGGACTTTTGTTACCTTCTGAATGCTTTACGTGTACTTGTAGACCAGAACCTGACAGAACCATTATTGCGTAAAGCAGTGAAGGGAACAAAATTGTCTATAAACAACTCCAGAATTTCTTTAAACTTGATCCAAAAATCGTCGACCGAAACGCAAGTACTGAAAACTGTCTCCCAGTCCGTAGATAATAAGTGGAAATTAATGGCGTCGTTTATCTGTAGTATTGAAGTTTGTTGAAACAACAAAGGTAGGTGCCAGATTATTTCCAAATTATTCCAATTATTTGACGATTTTTAAAATACTTTCATCTGGTTTGACGCAACTTGTTGGCGAACTTTTTTGATTTTTGGAAATTAGGAGCAACCTGGGAAACCTCTTAATTACCCAGACATTCTCGTCATTACAGTATATATGACTGGACATAGTAATAAATTCGAAAAATTGCAGATATTTAACGGTTAATCCTCCTCCAGAGTAGGATTTAATATTTGCTTCTTGAGCAGTTGATTAGCAATTAGCATCTGCTTTAGCACTTGGTTAACTTATTGGTGCAAACTGCAAAAGGAGTTTGGGATTAAGTACTTGCTAAGCAATTGCTTAGCACGAAATTCGCTAAGTGCTAATCTTATTTGGTGCAGTTCAGGATAAGTTGATAGCTCGGTTCAAACTTTGAATTAGAGTTGGGGCCTGTTCCACTAGAACCGATTGGACCCCTCCCGACCCAAATGGAATTATGAAGTTAGCGATACACGGTGGAATGATAATTGTAGTGCTTTTTTCCAACAAGAACTGTAAAATATACATAAAATTGCATCGCATGGCTATCGAGGAAAAACTTAAGGAATCAACTTTAAACGCTCATAACTTGCTAACGACGCAACGTTTTGCGTTAAGATTAGTATTTTCTGACTCAGCAAGGTCTCCGCTATCTTTTGAGTACTTTTGCGCGGTGATGGGGCCGTCACGCGCGGCCATCCGCGCACGCCTTCGGCGTGGTTCTCGTTTGGCACATTGGACACACTTGTTTTCGCCAAAACAGTTTTAAACTACGCAACTGCACAATTCAATCTGAATGTTACATATTGCCAAAGACTAGGCAGAGGCAGACAGAATTGGTTTCATTTATCTCAGCAGTTTCCGAACGTTGAATTGGTTGCAGTTGTTATACATAGAACTCCAGATGGGTACATAGCTAGTTCACCAGATGGGGAGCCGTTTTGGTGCCTTCCCTCCCGACGCTGACCAGTTTTCGTATAGTTCACTAGTTCGGGTGCCGTTTTGTTGCCTCCCCTTCCGACGCTGACCAGTTTTCGTATAGTTCACTAGTTGGGGAGCCGTTTTGTTGCCTCCCCTCCCGACGCAAATAAAATTATGAAGTTAGCGATACACGGTGGAATGATAATTGTAGTGCTTTTTTCCATGTTTAACGACTTTCGCACCAGGTTTGTACTTTCCAGACATTGCAATATAATAACAAGAACTGTAAAATTTACATAGAATTGCATCGCATGGATATCGAGGAAAACCTTAAGCAATCAATTTTGTAGTTCCTTTTGTATTTAGCCAACGTCAGAAGTGTTAGGAACAAAGTTGCCGAGTTATGTTTTGAAGTGTCTAGTAATACAAATCAGTTGTATTTTGTAACTGAAACCTGGCTTACTGATAGTTTTGTTAATGCTTCCTTTGATTTAATATTATCAACTCACAGTACCTATAGTTCGTTCTGATGATTGTTGTAGAAAAGGTTTGGGAGGTGGAGTTATGATTATTGTTCCAAAGCATTTTGAGGACAATGTTGTTGAACTGGTTAGTAACGAATATACTTTGAATCAATTTTTTGTGACATTTACATTGAGAAGTTGACTGTTTTTAGAGTTGCAGTTGTTTATAGGGGTTTATTTCTTATATTGGCTTATCTCGTTTACCCCCCCCCCACCAGTCAAAATCCTTAATACTTGACGAAATGAGCTAAAATTCACTATGGGTATGTTTTCGACTACGGAGTAGCAATGCTTTTTTATATATACACATTGTAGAATGCGCTGAATGTAATTTTTAACATAAACCAGTATCTTTTATGTAACAAAATCGATCTCACACTCTGCTTTAAATATTGGACAATTAAACTTTTTATTTCATTAGAAGACTGCTCATTCTTGCCTTTAGTGTTATCAATTGTACATATTAGGGGTGTGACAGCTGGGGCCCGTTGCATAAAAGTGATTAGTTGATTAGTGTAGCAGTTTTTAGAGCACAACGTGTGCTGCAGTCCACCATTTTTGGAGTTTTGGTACCATACTGTAGCTGTAGAAGCGACTTGTCCAGAACTGACGAAGTAATTTATCCTCACTGAGTCATTCAGTCAAAGGAAAATTTTGAAATCAATCGTAATATCTTTGCTTGTGGTTTGTGACTGATTTTGTGCCAACAGAGCACACCAATGAATGAATAAGCACCACACGCTGAATTTGACTTTATTGACGTTTATCGAGAGGACGTGGGAGTTTTCTCCATTCACTAGCTTTCCTTTTGGAAATTTTGTTGGAACGAACACTCCAAAAAAATTTTACAAAAGCTAAGATGTATGAAATTTGATTGCCTTTTAGATACGACGCTCCTTCAAACGATAAACGAGGCATGAGTAGCAATGTTTTTTTACATATACGCATTGTAGAATGCGCTGAATGTAATTTTTAGCATAAACCAGTATCTTTATATAACAAAATCCATCTCAACCTCTGCTTTAAATATTGGACAGTTAAACTTTTTATTTCATTAGAAGACTGCTCTTTCTTGCCTTTAGTGTTATCGATTGTACCAATTAGGGGTGTGACAGCTGGGGTCATTTGCATTACTATTGTATATTTCTACACCATCGTGGCCGGATTCAGCTTCAGCCGTTTGGTAAAGTCTTCGCTCGCTAACATCAATACATGTTCAGTATATCCGGCTATTTACTGCTGTGCATAGAGTTTGCTAGTTTCACGCGCCAGCCACCAAGAGTACATAATAACTAAGAGTATGACAAGCGTCACGCTCTTAGTTATCAAGAGAAAAACATCATCTGCACAATAACGGCTGACCCCCCCACAACTGAGTATGTGCACTTCAAATATTTTTACGTTCTAAAGCTCACTACAGACGCACATTGAACCAACTGATTAGTTGTGTTTTTGAGCTTTAGAACGTAGGCATAGCGGGCAAAAATATTTGAAGTGCACATACTCAGTTGTGGGGGGTCAGCCGTTATTGTGCAGATGATGTTTTTCGCTTGATAACTAAGAGCGTGGAGTTTTTGGACTTGCTTAGATACTGTTCAGCTAGATCACTAGAAATTTACAGTATTACATTATGCATTAAACATAACACCTTATATATTATCTAATATTATATATATTATTAAATAAGTATATAATAAATATAAATATAAATAAATGAATCAAGTACCAGTCAAAAAAAGTATGCAATTATGCATAAATAATCATAACCATGAAATTTAGAGATATTGGATCGCTCTATACGACCCATTGATGGAATGGTATTGTCTGAATGGGTACCCGTGGGTACCCGCTACCCACTTCCAACTCCACCACTATATTATAGTATATATAGTATACATATATATATAGTATATTATAGTACAAAATATTATTCATTTAAATACCACGTTTTCTCCATATTATCTTTGTCTTCTTAGCGATACCGGAGCGCTCTGTACCACCCGTCGTTACGCCGGAATGGGGGATCATATCTCATAGCCGATAGTTGTTTGAACTGTAGATCAGATATTGGATTTTGGTGAGATTGGGCAAATCGCTCATATACGGTTAAATCGTTCTGAACAGGAATCCCCTCCTCATCAGGAACCAAGTGGGCTTCCATCCAACTTAGTGCTTGTGAGACAGGAGAGTTGTCGACCATCGCCCAACTGAACAAGCGCGAAATCAAATTTCCAATATCCAGAAAATCCAGGGTCGTAAATAATTCCAATACGGCCGTTGCTCCAATCAAATAGACGAAAGCCCAACAGTAGCAGTTGAATTCAAGAACTCTGGTCCGAACAGGTCTTGAAGTTAACGCCAAATTAAAACAGAGATAATCAGGTTCGGCCAATAACGAAAACGTTACCCGAGATCGCACCATTCTATCCACACAGACCTGATCTTCCGACAGGATCCGGGCATACTCCACATCGGCCGTTGGAGCGGACCACTGCAAGTACAGCGAGATGGCCATCTGCACTCCAATGCAAACAAAGAACAGAAATACCTTCAACACAATTGCCATTACTTGGACTGATGATAAAATTTAGAAATCTCAAAAAGAAAAGAATGACTGTTGGCTCAATTCTTAGCTCGGGTCAGAGTTTTTAGTGTGGAAGACTCAAATTTTAAATTGTGGATACAAATTTTTGAAATGGACCTTTTCAGTTTTCACCATTGTAGGCTTGTTAGTCTCGGAAAGTTAAGCAAAATTTTTATTACTTTAAATTTTTTGTTTTAAACCTTTTGCTGGCTGATTAGTGCTCGTCTTGCTGAAGCTAATCATCAGTGTTGCCGAATGGGATGGGATCCCATGGGATCCCATGGGATGGGATGGGATTCAGATCTCGTCCCATATGGGATGGTAGGATTACTAAATCCGCTTTCACAGTGAAATCCCAAAATTTTGCATTTTGAATTTTAACTTTTGATAATTGTTTCAAAACTATAAAATTTTCTAGATGCATCAGGACATAACCATAACCATCAGGACATACCATAACATAACCATATGCGTATAGCATAACAAAAAAGTATAACAAAAACGGCACGTATAGCAAATTGTGTGCTGAAAAATTAAGTTTGTTTGCTAACTCAAAGCAAGAAATGCAAGTACAGATCTCGATAAATAAACAGCATATACATGCTGTAGGATCACAACATAGCAACAAAACATAACTTAAGATTGCGTTTCTGGATATAACCAAGAGTACATAATGATAAGAGTGTGACAAGCGTCACACTCTATGCAATGAAGGCAAAAACTATGCGATGCGCGCTAACGGCTTACCCCCCCCACAAATTGACCCCCTCTCACACCGCCCCTATATGGGTACGTGGTCCAAACGGGGGTCGCTCACTGCTTTGCATAATTACACGCTGAAATTAACAGGGGCCCAATTTAGGGAGGGGGTGCAAGCGTGTATGCTTAACACATAGATGTACAAAATATACTAAGCGACTGAGCGACCCCCGTTTGGAACTATGTACCCATATAGGGGCGGTGTGAGAGGGGTTCAATTTGTGGGGGGGGGGGGGTAAGCGGTTAGCGCGCATCGCATAGTTTTTGCCTTCATTGCATAGCGTGTGACACTTGTCACACTCTTATCATTATGTACTCTTGATATAACCAAATAGAACAAGTTTAATCAAGTTTAACCATGCGCTGAAATTAGTAGTCGTGGAGAAAGGCACCCAGCCAAAATTAGCGAATTTTTTGAAATCACCAATATGAATTCTGTTTTTTCCGAACCCGCGCGGGTAGCTTGCGGGTAGCAATATTTCTATTACCCGCGGGTACCCGTGGGTACCCGCTACCCACTTCCAACTCTACCACTATATTATAGTATATATAGTATACATATATATATATAGTATATTATAGTATATTATAGTATATATATAAAATATTATTCATTTAAACACCACGTTTTCTCCATATTATCTTTGTCTTCTTAGCGATACCGGAGCGCTCTGTACCACCCGTCGTTACGCCGGAATGGGGGCTCATATCTCATAGCCAATAGTTGTTTGAACTGTAGATCAGATATTGGAGTTTGGTGAGATTGGGCAAATCGCTCATATACGGTTAAATCGTTCTGAACAGGAATCCCCTCCTCATCAAGAACCAAGTGGGCTTCCATCCAACTTAGTGCTTGTGAGACAGGAGAATTGTCGACCATCGCCCAACTGAACAAGCGCGAAATCAAATTTCCAATATCCAGAAAATCCAGGGTCGTAAAGAATTCCAATACGGCCGTTGCTCCAATCAAATAGACGAAAGCCCAACAGTAGCAGTTGAATTCAAGAACTCTGGTCCGAACAGGTCTTGAAGTTAACGCCAAATTAAAACAGAGATAATCAGGTTCGGCCAATAACGAAAACGTTACCCGAGATCGCACCATTCTATCCACACAGACCTGATCTTCCGACAGGATCCGGGCATACTCCACATCGGCCGTTGGAGCGGACCACTGCAAGTACAGCGAGATGGCCATCTGCACTCCAATGCAAACAAAGAACAGAAATACCTTCAACACAATTGCCATTACTTGGACTGATGATAAAATTTAGAAATCTCAAAAACGAAAAGAATGACTGTTGGCTCAATTCTTAGCTCGGGTCAGAGAATTTAGTGTAGGAGACTCAAATTTTAAATTGTGGATACAAATTTTTGAAATGGCCCTTTTCAGTTTTCACCATTGTAGGCTTGTTAGTCTCGGAAAGTTAAAATTTTCATTACTTTAAATTTTTTGTTTTAAACCTTTTGCTGGCTGATTAGTGCTCGTCTTGCTGAAGCTAATCATCAGTGTTGCCGAATGGGATGGGATGGGATGGGATTCAGATCTCGTCCCATATGGGGTGGTAGGATTACTAAATCCGCTTTCACAGTGAAATCCCAAAATTTTGCATTTTGAATTTTAACTTTTGATAATTGTTTCAAAACTATAAAATTTTCTAGATGCATCAGGACATAACCATAACCATCAGGACATACCATAACATAACCATATGCGTATAGCATAACAAAAAAGTATAACAAAAACGGCACGTATAGCAAATTGTGTGCTGAAAAATTAAGTTTGTTTGCTAACTCAAAGCAAGAAATGCAAGTACAGATCTCGATAAATAAACAGCATATACATGCTGTAGGATCACAACATAGCAACAAAACATAACTTAAGATTGCGTTTCTGGATATAACCAAGAGTACATAATGATAAGAGTGTGACAAGCGTCACACTCTATGCAATGAAGGCAAAAACTATGCGATGCGCGCTAACGGCTTACCCCCCCCACAAATTGACCCCCTCTCACACCGCCCCTATATGGGTACGTGGTCCAAACGGGGGTCGCTCACTGCTTTGCATAATTACACGCTGAAATTAACAGGGGCCCAATTTAGGGAGGGGGTGCAAGCGTGTATGCTTAACACATAGATGTACAAAATATACTAAGCGACTGAGCGACCCCCGTTTGGAACTATGTACCCATATAGGGGCGGTGTGAGAGGGGTTCAATTTGTGGGGGGGGGGTAAGCCGTTAGCGCGCATCGCATAGTTTTTGCCTTCATTGCATAGCGTATGACACTTGTCACACTCTTATCATTATGTACTCTTGATATAACCAAGTTTAATCATGCGCTGAAATTAGTAGTCGTGGAGAAAGGCACCCAGCCAAAATTAGCGAATTTTTTGAAATCACCAATATGAATTCTGTTTTCTCCGAACACGCGCGGGTAGCTTGCGGGTAGTAATATTTCTATTACCCGCGGGTACCCGTGGGTACCCGCTACCCACTTCCAACTCCACCACTATATTATAGTATATATAGTATACATATATATATATATAGTGTATTATAGTATATTATAGTATATATACAAAATATTATTCATTTAAATACCACGTTTTCTCCATATTATCTTTGTCTTCTTAGCGATACCGGAGCGCTCTGTACCACCAGTCGTTACGCCGGAATGGGGGATCATATCTCATAGCCGATAGTTGTTTGAACTGTAGATCAGATATTGGATTTTGGTGAGATTGGGCAAATCGCTCATATACGGTTAAATCGTTCTGAACAGGAATCCCCTCCTCATCAGGAACCAAGTGGGCTTCCATCCAACTTAGTGCTTGTGAGACAGGAGAGTTGTCGACCATCGCCCAACTGAACAAGCGCGAAATCAAATTTCCAATATCCAGAAAATCCAGGGTCGTAAATAATTCCAATACGGCCGTTGCTCCAATCAAATAGACGAAAGCCCAACAGTAGCAGTTGAATTCAAGAACTCTGGTCCGAACAGGTCTTGAAGTTAACGCCAAATTAAAACAGAGATAATCAGGTTCGGCCAATAACGAAAACGTTACCCGAGATCGCACCATTCTATCCACACAGACCTGATCTTCCGACAGGATCCGGGCATACTCCACATCGGCCGTTGGAGCGGACCACTGCAAGTACAGCGAGATGGCCATCTGCACTCCAATGCAAACAAAGAACAGAAATACCTTCAACACAATTGCCATTACTTGGACTGATGATAAAATTTAGAAATCTCAAAAAGAAAAGAATGACTGTTGGCTCAATTCTTAGCTCGGGTCAGAGTTTTTAGTGTGGGAGACTCAAATTTTAAATTGTTGATACAAATTTTTGAAATGGCCCTTTTCAGTTTTCACCATTGTAGGCTTGTTAGTCTCGGAAAGTTAAAATTTTTATTAGTTTAAATTTTTTGTTTTAATCCTTTTGCTGGCTGATTAGTGCTCGTCTTGCTGAAGCTAATCATCAGTGTTGCCGAATGGGATGGGATCCCATGGAATCCCATGGGATGGGATGGGATTCAGATCTCGTCCCATATGGGATGGTGGGATTACTTGGGACTAAATCCGCTTTCACAGTGAAATCCCAAAATTTCGCATTTTGAATTTTAACTTTTGATAATTGTTTCAAAATTATAAAAATTTCTAGATGCATCAGGACATAACCAATTCTAATATGGCCGTTGCGCTAATTAAATACACCAAAGCCCAGCAGTAGCAATTGAACTCAGCAGCTCTGGTCCCATGAGGTCTGGCAGTTACTTCCAGATTGAAACAGAGATCTCGTTCAGTCAACAATGAAAATGTTAGCCGGGATCGTACACCATTCGATCAACACAAATTTGATCTTCTGAATTCTTTTTGATATTAAAAGAGGCATAATAATTTCATTAATTTCATAATAATGGAAGCTTTTAAATTGAAATCTGCGACGAAGTCGCTGTTTATTCCAAAAGCAGTGAGTTAAACTGTCTGTAGAAAGACGAGTCAGGTAGCAGATCCAAATGCAGTAGGCAAGCTAGCAAGAAAATTGGCACACAATTGTAAGATTGGGCGTGAAGTGCGACCAATGACGAAAAAGGCAAACCGATTTTATTAAAATCGCATAATAATATTTATATGTGACTGCTGGCTGAAAGCAAAAATTCAGCCAGCAGTCACTTAAGCACAACATGTTACTTTCGAAGAGCCAGTTAGACAAATCACTTCCGTTGTAGACAGCCTTTATGCTAAAAGCAAGCATAACATAAAGCACGATTACATAATATAAGAGTGTGCCACTAGGCACACTCTACGTTATCAGAGCAAAAACTATGCTCTGCTCGCTAACGGCCCCCCCCCGCAAATCAGACCCATCACTTCAAAGTATTTTGAGCGCTATGTTTGTGTTCTAAAGCTTGAAGCAGGGACAAAATTCGCGCGCACTGCTTGTGTTTTCGAGCTTATGCACATAAACATCGACCGAGTGAGCGTACCAACGTTTTGACTAGATACTGATTTGCGGGGGGTCACTAGGGTCTGATTTGCGGGGGGTCACTAGGGTCTGATTTGCGGGGGGGGGGATTGGGCCGTTGGCGTGCAGAGCATAGTTTTTGCTCTGATAACATTGCGCTTGCCTAGTGGCATACTCTTATCATTATGTACTCTTGCATAAAGTAACAGAAATCAGTGTCTGAGGTAACAATTATGGCAGTAAGAATGTTGCTTTCTCTTATCTGTAATAATTTATCGGTAATTATAATAATCATGCAATGCAGAATGCTGAACCAAGTGTGGAGGATCGGATCTGTTTTGTAAATTATCTTTGCGGTTTGTCATTTTAGAGAGAAAGTGCAGGCACCGGAAACCATTATAGGAAGCAGGAAAATTAAAGATTAAAATACTAGAATTTTCGCATGAAAAACAAACTTGGTTCCTTTTCATATGCCAAACTTTTATGCACATTATCTCTAACCAATCCTCAATCATTATCCGATGCAACATAAATGTGTGTCTATTTAACTACAGTTACAAAGGTGTATTCCACTTACACAGAATCCGCTAACGCAGAACCTTTGTTTTCAGTTTAATGTCAATGAAGAAACTCAAGTTTCCATTGATGCAGAAAAACTAAAGCAAGAGCTTGTGGTCTGATTTACGGGGGGGGGGGGTGGGCCGTTATCGTGCAGAGAATAGTTTTTGCTCTGATAACATAGTGCTTGCCTAGTGGCACTCTTATAATTATGTACTGTTGGTATACTGAATTAGTTCGCAGAGATAATGCAAAAAATCTCGGATAATGGCGTATATACAATTAACTACTTCACGTGTTCATGGTTTCAGCAACTTAGGTTTAAATGTAGGTTGAATAAGCCATAAGCCATTGTTCAGCCAATAATGCAAATGTTACCCGTGATCGTACCATTTGATCAACACAAACTTTGTCTTCTGACAAGATTCGGGTATACTCCACGTCTACAGTTGGAGCGGAGTACTGCAGGTACAGGGTGAGGCCGATCTTCACTCCAATGCAAACGAAAAATAATATTTTCAGCGCAATTGCCATGGTGATTCGTAGACTCATGACCAAATTCCTAGATCTCAAAAACTAAACGAATGATTATTGGCTCAAATCTTAGCTCGGGCCAAATTTTTTAGTGTGGGTGACTGAAATTTTATATTTTGCATATAAATTTTTGAAATAGCCCTTTTCACAATTGTACGCTTGTTAGCTTCGGACAGTTAAGCAAAATTTTGTTTTTGAAACTTTAAATTGAGCTAATAACCAAATAGTAAGTTTACTACCAGTGCTAATGTGATGAGAAATAAAGGCATCGTGAACGTTATATAATAAATAAAAATAAAATAAATAAACTAATACAATGCTAGTCAACAAAGTTGCAATTATATAAATAATATCATAACCATGAATGTTAGCGATATTGGATCGCTGTATACGACCCGTTGATAGATGCAATGGCGTCGGCTGAATTGTAGCTCAGATATTGGATTTCGCTCAGAACGGGCATATCGCTAATAGAAATCGTTCTGAACTGGAGTCCACCATCAGGAACCAGGAGGACTTCCATCGAACTTAGAGCTCGTGAAACAGAAGAGTTGTCGACAATCGCCCATCTGAACAAGCTCAAAATATTATTTCCAATACCCAGCGACGTAACCAATTCTAATATGGATGTTGCGCCAATTAAATACACCAAAGCCCAGCAGTTCATGGCAGATTGAAACAGATATTATCTGGTTCGTCCAATAATGAAAATGTTACCATTCGATCAAGACAAACTTGATCTTCTGACAAGATTCTAGCGTACTCCAAGTCGCCAGCTGGAGCGGAGTACTGCAGGTACAGGGTGATACCGATCAGTACTCCAATGCAAACAAAAATAAAAATATTTTCAACGCAATTGCCATGGTGAGACTAAATGCCAACATTACTTATATGGTGAGCATAGAAATCTAATGTCCAGCGGAAACCAGATTCCTTCCTTCGATAGAGCCACGAAAGAAATCCGTTCCATTATTTCGATACTCTTTGAAGTAAAGACAACAAGGTAACAGCCGTGGCAGTGCTACAACACATGCACACGACCATGCAGATATGTGTCTACACGCTGCCACCCGGAACCCATTCAGCTAAACTGAAACAAGCTAATGCAGCACGTTTGACATATTTGAAAACGATAAGTAACATATTTAAAACTTAAAACTAATGTTTGCACTTTGCAACTGAATGGCTGCTGATGTTTTATTCCCTCTTTTCTAATTTTATTCCCGTTTCTTCAATTTGATAATTTACCATGGCCAAACCGACTGGATGACTGCGGTGAACTACATCGTTGTCATAGCAAACTGGCATGAGTACTCAGAAAGGATAGCAACTGTGTGTAAGATTACAGCCTCAAAGTCGCAAAAAGAAATCATTTCGCTGAATAAGCGATTTATAGTAGCAAGCGTACATAATACATAAGAGTATGCCAGCTGTCATACTCTATGTATTATAAGCGCGATACATCCTCTGCACGCTAACGGCTGATCCCCCCGCAAATTGGACCTCAGTGACCTCTCCGCAAATTTACCCCAGTCGAAACGGGGGTACGCTCACTTACTCTATGCTTGTGTGCTAAAACTCGAAACCACAAGCACTACGTGTGCGAATTTTGTGTCTGGTTTGAGCTTTATAGAACACATTCATAGCGGCCAAAATTTTTTGAAGTGAAGGGTCCAATTTGCGGGGGGGGGGTCAGCCGTTAGCGTGCAGAGGATGTGTCACGCTTATAATACATACTGCTGTCATACGCTTATGTATTATGTACTCTTGATAGTAGGTATGCTAAAACGTACTCTCCATTCGTGGAACATCTGATGTCTAGCTTACAGTTCTCTGTTCTCACTAATGTATTCGTAAGCCAACCTACAGTATGCTGAAAGTTCTCGCATGTATTAAGTACACGTGGTGATCCCACTTGTACGTTCAGTCACGCCCGATTGCACCAAATGTTTCTACGTAAAATCTAATTATCTTAAAATCTTATTAGCTAGAAAGATTTTAACATTAAACACATTTTCCATTGCACCAAAATGTTTTTGCGTAAAATCTTTTTAGCTTCTATTTAAAATCTGTTTTACTAAAATCTAATGAAGGGTCACGTGACTAAAAGAGCCTATCAGCAAGAGTACATAATATAATTAATTGGTTTTATGAAACTGCGAAAACTCGAACTGTCTTTAACTTTAGTTAATTTTATCAGATTTTTATGTGAACATAAATGGAAACTGTGTGTATACGTACCTGTGTAAAAAATTTCTAGTGATTTTACCTTCAGGCTTAGTATTAGCATGTACAATTATGTACATTATTATGTACAATAAGCACTATGTAGCTAACATTAGCACTAACATTAGCATTATGTACAATTCAGCTTCCTGGGGCCAGTTTCATAAAAAACCGTCTCGAGTTCTCGAGTTCTCAAGTTCTCGAGTAGTCTGTTTTCATTGACAACAACCTATTCTGTATTAAAAATTATATGTAAAATTATCTATGGAAAATTTTATGGTGATTTATTCAGTCAATTATACAAGTTATTGAAGCAGGAAGAAAAAATTCAGAAATTTAGATTTTCAAAAATTTCTCGAGTGGGTCTCAAGTTGGCGAAATTTTCTCTGGTCGAAATCGACCAGAGAACTTGACTCGAGAACTCGATGACATTTTCAGCGAGACTTTCAATGCTGGACGGTATTTTTGACAAGTTAGTCGGACTTTTAATTTTTGTTGTATTTTTGGTGTATTTTTTGCAGGAAAGTCAGTGGAGCAATTTGTCCTTTCTGAATGGTCTGGTTCAAAGCAATCTGCAGTCTTTCTCACCATTTCAAAGTGACTATTCCTTTCTGGCTACGTTTTAAAAGTTGTATATATATTTTGTGTTTTATATTTTTTGCCAGGTTTTAAGGTTCATAATCATCTTTGTGTATCGTGAATGTGTTGCGTCAAGTTGGAAACGCCCTAGTGCTTTGTTTTGGTTTTTTAAATGGTGTTCCATACTAATGGAAATACTTTTGCTATTTTTTGCTGTGTTTTCGTGAAATTGTGTTTGAAAATTTATCAGTTTTCATCCTCTCTCTAAATTGAGGTTCTTCATTTGAAAGTGTAATTTCAAGAGTTTTCTCAAAAACACAACTAAGTCTGACCAAAAAAATGTAGGGAGCGAAATTGTTTTGTTTATACTAATTTACCGGTACATTTTTGCTACAGCAATGTATATATTTCCATGTATTTTCTACAAATGAAGCAAGGTTTCGGAGGCAAGCAGACGCACTCGCTTAGGTCGATGTCTGCACTCGACGCTCCTTTCGCTTCCTTAGTAGCCTTGTTATACAGTTGTCGACGACTTTAGACTGGTCTCCCTGCTTTATTTTTGAAACCTTAGGTGGGAAGCGGATAAAGCCTTAGTGAATTTTAACAGGCGCTAAAATCTTTCGCCAGGGGATAATGTTAAATACTCGCCATGCGAAGTGTAATTCACTAATCTTTTGAATGATTTCTTTATCACTAGCGTGTAGAAACCTCGGTTTTGATCCTTTCGATCATTAGCCAAATCAGCTAATTAGTCAGTTGATGTTGATTTTTCACGTAGCATAGTTGTGCCTGCGGGCTTATATCTATTTGTGGTATTGTATGATTTATTGGTTGCCACCATATTGGTAAATTAGTAAGTTGACCCATTAAAATCTTTGTACGCCAAATATACCTTTTACTGATAGGGTATCTCTAGGGTATTAGTATAGGCTTTAACCTGTAATCGATTCGCCCTTTAATTACCGGTAAATACAGTTTGCCGGTGGTTAATATATATATATATATATATATATATATATATATATATATATATATAGTATATTATTCATTTAAACACCACGTTTTCTCCATATTATCTTTGTCTTCTTAGCGATACCGCTCTGTACCACCCGTCTTTACGCCGGAATGGGGACCCATATCTCATAGCCAATAGTTGTTTGAACTGTAGATCAGATATTGGATTTTGGTGAGATTGGGCAAATCGCTCATATACGGTTAAATCGTTCTGAACAGGAATCCCCTCCTCATCAGGAACCAAGTGGGCTTCCATCCAACTTAGTGCTTGTGAGACAGATGAGTAGTCGACCATCGCCCAACTGAACAAGCGCGAAATCAAATTTCCAATATCCAGAAAATCCAGGGACGTAAAGAATTCCAAGATGGCCATTGCTCCAATCAAATAGACGAAAGCCCAACAGTAGCAGTTAAATTCAAGAACTTTGGTCCAAACAGGTCTTGAAGTTAACGCCAAATTAAAACAGAGATATTCAGGTTCGGCCCATAATGAAAACGTTACCCGAGATCGCACCATTCTATCCACACAGACCTGATCTTCCGACAGGATCCGGGCATACTCCACCACATCGGCCGTTGGAGCGGACCACTGCAAGTACAGCGAGATGGCCATCTGCACTCCAATGCAAACAAAGAACAGAAATACCTTCAACAAATTGCCATTACTTGGACTGTTGATAAAATTTAGAAATCTCAAAAACGAAAGAATGACTGTTGGCTCAAATCTTAGCTCGGGTCAGAGTTTTTAGTGTGGGAGACTCAAATTTTAAATTGTGGATTCAAATTCTTGAAATGGCCCTTTTCTGTTTTCACCATTGTAGGCTTGTTAGTCTCGGAAAGTTAAGCAAAATTTTTATTACTTTAAATTTTTTGTTTTAAACCTTTTGCTGGCTGATTAGTGCTCGTCTTGCTGAAGCTAATCATCAGTGTTGACGAATGGGATGGGATCA
The DNA here is from genome assembly GCA_030248195.1 of Trissonchulus latispiculum. Classification (NCBI taxonomy): domain Eukaryota; kingdom Metazoa; phylum Nematoda; class Enoplea; order Enoplida; family Ironidae; genus Trissonchulus; species Trissonchulus latispiculum. The sequence continues at coordinate 83,730 of JASAND010007269.1, read as the reverse complement.
CATGGGATCCCATGGGATGGGATGAGATGGGATTCAGATCTCGTCCCATATGGGATGGTGGGATTACTTGTTACTAAATCCGCTTTCACAGTGAAATACCAAAATTTTGCATTTTGAATTTTAACTTTTGATAATTGTTTCAAAATTATAAAAATTTCTAGATGCATCAACATTATTGAGTCTTTTGCCGATTACCCCCCCACCACTCAAAATTCTTAAACTTTGACCAATTGAGCTGAAATTTGCTGTGGGTATGTTTTCGACTACGCTGAGTTCAAGTATTGCTAAATTTTCGATTTCGCGAATTTAGATTTTTTTATTCGCAAGGGGGGACCAAGGGAAACTGAATAATTTTTTGTCGCCTATTTTGCTGAAAAGTTTCATATAGGGGTTTTCTGGGCAAGCTAAAGTTGCAAGCTTAAGTTGTAAGCTTACACTGAGTTAACGAAAAGCTGAATCGAAAAACGGACTTCAGATTCGTGTTCTACGACCCCGAAAACCCCTATATACAACTTTTCAGCAAATCGAAGACCAATAATTTTTCGGCTTCCCTTGGTTCCCCCCTTGCGAATCGAAAAAAATCGAAGTTCATACCAACATACCCACAAGCCACAGCATCGACAAGACAAGACAAGACATCGGTTATATCATTCGATACCTCTATCAAATAGCTGGGGACCCTTTTTTAATTATGAAATTGCTCTTTGTTATACAGAAATTAGCTAAAATGTAAGCGCAACCTGGGTTTTTCCTACTTTTCCCAACTTTGGTAAGCTACTACTTTTGCTAGAGAACAGCAGTCGGGTCAACTAAAAAATGGTCCCTGGGTATTTTTGTGTAGAACACATGTGCTCAGTGCCAGCCGTCTAAGTGGCATAGTAAATTCTCCACAATCGCTGGAAAAAATTTGGTCATGTTAAAAACCACTTTTTGTATGATAGCAGCCTACGGGATAGCAGTTGGAAGATGAACATGCCTCGAATAATTGGCCCCTGTGAGACCTTCAAATCGACACCTTTAGTTTAATTTTACGGCTTGTGCAGCTTAACTAGGAATGCATTATTTAATTTCTACAAAAACGACAACTTTTGGACGCCAAAATAAAAAGGTTGTATCTCACGATAGAGAAAAGATAAAAAGTTGCTTCAAAAAGCAAAAATGTAGGACAAACGAGATCTTTCGAATGAATATAGCTATAACAGTGCAGCTGCTGTCAAACTGTCAAAAATTGGAAAAACTGTCCTGAACGCAAATGTCGAAGTTTTGAAGCGGAATTGCGCGGAGGGTGTTAGAACGCTAAAATAAGTGTTTTTGGAAAGTTTCATCAAATTTTATCTTGATTTGAGCCATTAACCAACAATACGTGCCCAAAGAGAATCACCACCTTAACAAAATATTGCAGCAATTTCTGCGATATTTCAGAGTGCTCAATTCAATTGCTTGACGTTTAAACTCAAATTTTTGAGTTTTGATTCAAATATGTTTCCTGTAAAACTAAAATATGGTAAGGATATCTTAAAAGCTACCATCTGCAAAAGTGTCACTTTGTCAACACACAGTGGCCTTATTTTTAATATAGTTGTCACGTAATCTTCGCGTATTCTATTGAAGTTCTTATAACAGAATGGAATGTACAATGTAAAGTCTCAAGAGCAATAGCTCAAAGGGTGGGATTAGATCTTTCAATCCTGACAGCTACTTATATCAAGAGTACGTAATAACTGAAAGAGTATAAGCGCCACACTCTTAGTTATTAAGCTGCAGACATCATCTGCACAATAACAGCCTACCCCACCACAACTGAGTACCTAGTGACCCCCTCACAACTGAGTACCTGGTACACAATTGTGTACCATCACTCGCTTGTATGTTGACGTGTTGAAGCTCAAAACGTTCTGTAAGCAGCTGGCCACTTTCACGCTTGTCACACTCTTATAGTTATTATGTACTCTTGCTTATACCAAGTTAAACACTGCAGACTGTGTATTGTCAGAATAAGCAGCAACAAAAACAAAATTATCAGAGCTATACATTGTGGATGTAAAAAGAGTTTATAGCGAAAGAGAACGTGGTAGGGGAGGTTAAGTACTCAGGTAGGAAACTGTGAAAGTAGATCAGTTTTGGATTTTAATTTTGCTAAAACCAAGAGTACATAATAACTAAAAGTGCGACAAGTGTCACACTCTTAGTTATCAAACAAAAACATCTGCACAATAACGGCTGACCATCCTCCCCGCACAACTGAGTATGTTCCCTTCAAAGAAATTGGCATGCAATGCTTGAGTTCTAAAGATTAAAAACACAACTAAAGTCTGACCAAAAAAAATGTAGGGAGCGAAATTGTTTTGTTTATACTAATTTACCGGTACATTTTTGCTACAGCAATGTATATATTTTTTGAATCGTCATGGCAAGAACTTTCCTTTGGTTGAAAAAAATGAAAAAATTAAAATTCATCAAAAGAAGCCGATTTTTTAGGTTTTGAAAGACCAGTAGATAGCACGAACTACCCGTTTGGTGGGAAATTTAGCGTGTATCCCAAACATATTGTATCCCAAATACCAGCTCGTTTCGTCAAGAATTGCGGTAGTTATTCAATTTTTTCGATTTTCAAAATCCTTTGATCTTTTCCGCTTTTTCAAATTTGACTGTCTATTACTCGCGACTCACTCCATGGGAAAAGTTGTCAATTGGATTTTCAGGACCGCTTATGTATCGGCTTTTATGTGATCTATGTGATTTTTCAAAATTTGAAAGTAGATTTTTTCGAAAATTACCACCTTTTGACCCAAAATTTTGGCAACGCAATCTAGCAAAAGTTAGGAAAAATAGCCTAATCATAAGGTTTACTCTCAGCTGAATCCATCAATATAAAGTTTTCAAGGCCACGACTTATATTGCGGCCACTATAGATTTTTAAACAATTTCCCTATTTCTGCTGATTTGTGACAAGTTGTGTTATGTCGAAATGATTTGCAGCAACCAGTGTAGACTAGCCAAAACCAGCTAAAAGGGAAATTGTTGAAAAATTCGTTGCGGGGGCAATATAAGTGGTAGCAACGAAAACCTTATATCGTTGGATTCAGCTCAGACCAAATTTTATGCTTATGCTTACTTACTTTTGCTAGATTCACATTGCCGAAATTTTGCGTCCAAAATGATATTTTTCGAAAAAATCGACTTTCAAATTTTGAAAAACTCACATAGATCACATAAACGCCGGCGCATAAGTGGTCCTGAAAATCCAATTGAAAATTTTTTCCATAGAGTGATTCGCGAGTAATAGCCAGTCAAACTTGGAAAAGCGGCAAAGATCAAAGGATTTTGAAAATAGAAAAAATTGATTAACTATCGCAATTCCTGATGAGATTAGCTGATATTTGGGATACAATATGTTTGGGACATGTGCTAATTTTCCACTAAACGGCTAGTTCCTAGCATCTACCGATTTTTCAAAACCTAAAAAATCGGCTTCATTTGATGAATTTTAATTTTTTCTAATCTGTTTTTCAACCAAAGGAAAGTTCTTGCCATGAAGGTTCAGAAAATATATACATTGCTGCAGCAAAAATATACCGTTAAATCAGTGCAAACAAAACAATTTCGCTCCCTACATTTTTTGGTCAGACTTTAGTCAGTTGGTTCAATGTGCGTCAGTTGCGAGGTTTAGAACGCAGGCATAGCGTGCAAACTTTTTTGTAGTGAACATACTCAGTTGCAGGGGTCAGCCGTTATTGTGCAGATGTTTTTTGTTTGATAACTAGGCCCTGTTTCTTTAAAGATTAAAATGGTTGGATTAAACAGATTAAAAACCACAGGATTAAAACTTTTAACCTCTATTTCTTTATTGCAGGATTAAACAGATTAAACAGCTATTAACTCGCTAGCTATTAGCCCCTGCACTGCTTAAAGCGCGAAACATGCTTAGTTGACAAGTGAATGGCAACATATGTCTTTTTATTTCGAAAAATTCAATTTTTTCTAGTTCCTTCTATTTGTATGAATGACCAAAAATAACCGAAAAATTTGTCACCGATTTCGTGGAAAAGGTTTCTACATCAAAGTCCGTTTGCTATCCAGCTTTTTTATAAATTCAGTATAAACTAACGGAGTAAAAATAGCATAAAAATAATGAACAGCTGAATCAAAAATCGAATAGCTCGGACATTCGATTATGCTCCTCGACTCCTAAATCTGAAATTTTCAGCAGAATAGGATACAACACACTTCTTATTTCTTTCAAGCCTTCTATGCATGAAAATGCCCAGAAAAATTCTCAAAAACTTTAAAAACGATTCCCGAAGCGGAAACTTATCGTATCTCTACACTATTCATTCAAGTGCCATTGCGAAAACGAATTAATATCCCAAATACTTAATTTACTAAATTTTTATGGTTTCTCTATGTTTGAGTCCGGACCTGGACCGGACCGCGGCACCCACTGCCAACTCTGCTGGGGCAGTCCGATGTCAAAGAAAAAATTTGAGAATATGTATTAATTAATATGACTTATATCGAATATCCTTTCGGTTAGCAGAATAATCAACACAAAAATGTTCGCCAAGATTAGCAAGTCCAAATGTAAAGTTGGAAGGGTATAGTCAACCAAACTTTACGGGTGGAAACTGTGCGCGTATGGAAACGACGAACCTGGAGGAGACTTATGTTCCAGTCGACCTGGGCAGGATCTCGCCAAGAATAATTAAACCTAACTGACGACTAAATAAAGCTTTCTAAAGGGACGAGTAAATGCCTAACTATCAACCTCAGAAGTAACTTTGAATAAATTAAGTACACACTCAGTAAATAATTAACCTACCTAAATTTGGAAATAACTCAGAACCCTACCTACCGACTATACAGATCTAACAAAACCTAATCTAAAGACACCCCGACGGCTCAGTAACTGAGACCGCATTTAATAAAGACTACAGAAACAAAGGGAGCGACTCCCGAAAACATAACAGGATAGCAAAGGAAATTTTGACAGGTAAGCATTCATAGCAACAGTGCAAAATAGGACAGTTTCAAACAATAATGGTATTTAGGGACAAATTAAAATTTAGCAGGACAGAGCTAACTACGTTCACAGATATTAAACAAACTACACAATTACTGATTTTAACCCCCAAATACAATAAACCCACTTTAAATAATATCTCAAGAATATTTCCCTAAGCCGTCGCGGCTGACAACAGTACTAGACATGACATTTGAAAACTTTTCCTAAAAACAAAACACAATATTAATTATTAAATATAATAGCAATAGAACACGAATAAATTTTGGTTCGACTCACAAGGTCGCCTCGGAGTCTAAATAATAACAGAGAAAAACATAGACTTACTAATACCAAATAGCTGGAAATCCCAACTTTAAAAAGGCCACACAAAGAAATGAACACAACAGGGCAATATTAAAAGGAACACAACCGCACGCTAGGGAGAGAAAAGATAAGACTGACTGGATTTTGAAAGAGATGTTGAAAGAGACGCCTGGTGAATTTTGATTGGTCGAAAGTGTTGACATAGAAGGGGAAATTTCTAGACCTTTCTAGAAGAAAGGCAGACAGCGCCACCTAGCCAGACAGACATCAGACGAACAACTAAAATCAGACATCCCCCAGACAAACAAAAACTAGTCCAACACACATGCCTAAAATACACATACGTTACACCATCACAAACACACACATACATAAACATATGCACTTTACTAAAACCCACCCTACAGGGGAAAGACGCAACGTCTCCCCATTACATCTCCCCAGGGCTTACCGCCCGAGCTCCCGCGAGGGACAACATAAACCAAAAAGAAGGAAGAAATTTACCCAATAGTGAAAATTTTCGACTGAAATTTGGTAAATGGGTCTCAGCACATAAGTCAAAACACAAAAAGAAACGCAAAAATACAGAGCTAAACTAGACATGACTAAGTAAAAATAAAGATGACATGGCGTCAAAAGACTAATGAAGATCAGCCATAAAAACACGCTTGGGAGACTGCCATATTAATGCCACTGGACGGTGCGTGAATGGGCAACCCGTGATCCTCCAGCCGCAACGGCGGGGATCTCGTTCCTGTATAAAAAGAAAACCAAGTAAACACAATAAGACCCCAAATGTCAGCTTCGTCTGGGTCTCTTCAAGCTAGGGTACGGAGGTAACCTCTCGCCAAATTTAGGGTGCGCCATCTCCGGTTGGGCGGGTGGGGGGCCTAGGCTCGCAGCGCTAACTCAGTTCCCTTCGGATCTCCTGCAAAATTACAAAGCGAAATATAATTAATAAAGTAATTTAGGGAAATGGGTAGTTGAATTAATGTAATCCCAGTGTTTCGCGTGTAAGTAGGAGTAAGTTTGTGGAGTCTTTAAGTAAAATATAAGTGTTAAATTAAATTAAAAGGGTTACAAAGCAACGCCAAACATGCTTACGCATGTATAAAAAGGACCAAAAGGGTACGGAGAGTCCCCAAGTACCCTCGTGGTACTATGAAAATAAAGTAAATTAAAGTAGGAGGGGTTAAAATGGAGTCTTAGAGTTACTAAAAACGCGAAACACTGGTTAAAATATTAGTAGAAAGTCCCTTAAAATAAGAATTTTGGAGAAGATCCTCCCAACCGCGCATGCAGGCCTTACAATAGAATAGGGGCATATAATTCGGGAACTACTTTGGCGCTCTGGAGTAGGAAACAAAACTGACATTTTACCAAGAAAAATTTATACAAGAAACGAATGACAGGTACAAATAAGGACAGGAATCGTTGGGACAACTAAAAGACATAGGTACTGAAATAATTTTGATAAAAATGTGGCGGCAGTAAAGGACACAAACAGGGACATGGCTGGTGCGTCACACATCTTCTGACGTTGCGTCAGGTTACAAATTACTAGGTAAAATACACAAAACCCGCAATCAAACCCGTTAATAAAATTGTGAAAATGAAAGTTTCAAGAAAAAAAAGAAACCCGGTTTTAGTAAAACGTTTGGACAGAACTTTGGTTGTGTGATTAAAGCAGACAAAATACGAATATGGCATGTAAAACTGTACAACGAATCACATATATATAAAGGCAATATTATGCATAGAACACAGTCAAAATCACTACAAAATACGCAGAATTTGGTTAGTTTTTAAGATAAAGCTCCATGAAGATGATAAAAAGTTAAATAAATGGTTAGAAATTCTAATGTTTTAAATAAGAAAGCTCAAGAAAATGGTAAAATGTAAGTAGCTAATTAAAGAAACTCTAAAATTTAGAATAAAGCTCGGAAAAAGGTTAAGTTTTTAAACGTTAGAAACACCACAAAAATACGACACAAAAATAAAATACGTACATATATATTTAAAGCACAAAAATAAACTAGTTAAAAGTCACCAAATAGGGAATCGTCTTCTTTAAGGAATGAATCTAGATACAGTAAAGCGTCCATATCGCTGGAATGGCACAGATCGAGAAAGTAAGGCAAAAATTGAGCAATTAGTCTTCATCGGGTCGTCACAATCGGGAGTCAAAGGTCTGAATTTGGTAAAAGTCGTCATAGAGCAGTCTTCATAGTTGAGCAATTCAATCAGGGGGGTAATAGTCCAGATAGAGGTAGTCTGCAATTGAGGTTCAGGTCAATATAAATGGCAATGATGGAACAAGGCAATGAAATAGAATAGCACAGTAAATAACACCGCCGCTGGATTGATGGAATGATGGGGTTGGAGAAACTTCCGCCGTAATGATGGACTGATATGATACAAGTGACGTCCGCCGTGAATATAATACATCCGCCGTCAGAATGACACCTCCGCCGTCATAATGATACCTCCGCCGTAAAGATGTTACATCCGCCGTTAATAATAAGGGAAGGGAATTTAGGCTACAATTACACCGTCGCGGTAAGTTGAGCTAATTAGTTAAAGTTACACCAGTCGCTGGTAGTAACCAGGGGCAGGGGACAGGTTTAGAAACGGTTCCAAACCGGGCTCTGGCGGTAGCACAGTAAATAAAATAAGCACAGTAATATAATAGAATAGCACAGTAAATAACACCGCCGCTGGATTGATGGAATGATGGGGTTGGAGAAACTTCCGCCGTAATGATGGACTGATATGATACAAGTGACGTCCGCCGTGAATATAATACATCCGCCGTCAGAATGACACCTCCGCCGTCATAATGATACCTCCGCCGTAAAGATGTTACATCCGCCGTTAATAATAAGGGAAGGGAATTTAGGCTACAACTACACCGTCGCGGTAAGTTGAGCTAATTAGTTAAAGTTACACCAGTCGCTGGTAGTAACCAGGGGCAGGGGACAGGTTTAGAAACGGTTCCAAACCGGGCTCTGGCGATCGATTGGGAGGCGAGAGCCAGCACGATGGGGGCGGAAGGATCAAAAATGGCGACGCAGATGCAAGGCCAATAGACATTATTCTCCTGTACAGGCGGTGCCAACCCGGCGAGAAATTCTCCCTGGCGATTCACCGGCATGCGCAGCGCAGTCGCTCGCAATTCCGTTGGCGTGTTATCCAAAACAGTTAGTCAGCAAGTAATCGTCCGATAATGAATGAGGTGATCCAAATTACTTATTACCAAATTGTTCGTTAATCAGAATGAGGCAATAATCGTAATGTAGCAGATCAAAGTACACGCGCAAATTAAATCAGAAATTATAGAAGCAGCACATAGTTACCATGTGGCAAAGCAAGAGCTGGCCTATACTAATGACCCTATCTTCAGTGGATCAGGCAGATGAGCACAACAAGGCAGCCCTATTGTGACCATCCCACAACCAATTTCTGTACGAACAAGCCCCAAAAATAAACGCCATCCCAACAAATTCCAGCTGACGGGCGACCCCTGGTTTACGCCCAGCACTCCTGCACCCGTCCACTGAAATCACCCAACCAGACATTCAAGCAGCAACTAGAATGTAAAATAGACTTCAGAAAAAGTGCAAAAACTAACAGAAGGTGAAAGCATGATAAGTGTGATAGAAGAAATAGAAAAAGAAGGAAAAGAAAACTACACACACAGAAGAGGGTGACCTACCTACAATTATCCTACGTAAAGGGAGAAAAAGAAAAAGTACTACACATACACAGGTTAGGAACATACACACCGACACGCACCCAGTATATGCACTGAAGCATACACTATATATAGGGAGATATGACAGGGCCTCCTTAACAATTTATGCAACGAAAGACGATCTGTTTGAGTTAAGAGAAAACCCCCATAGGTAAATTTTAAAATGAAAGTGAGAGAATCCCCCCTGTTAGGGTAGATAAGAGAGACAAAAGAAAACCTATGGCTAGATTTCACAGCCATAAGTTAAGAAGTTAAAGAGAAAACATTGAGTAGAAAAAGAAAAACCCCACTTTACACCGAAAATAATGAATCGTAAAGGAGGCCCCAGAGAAAGAATTTAAACCCCACCCTATTAAGGGATTATGCAACACAAATAATGCAAACACCAATTGTTACTCATAAAACCCTAGGTAATACAAAAACAGGGATCCCCTAAAAGAAAATTAATACTACACAATCACAAGAGCTCTTGTGTTACGCAAGGCCTATTACAGAAACTAATGCTGCGTAGTGTTGACATTGTAGGTTGCCTACAGTGTCACAACCGGCAATTTGACTGGGGCATCCAGAAAAGGCTTTAATCGATTGATGTTAACCACCACCGGGTCACTTAACCCGTTAGTGCGAGCAATACGATAATTCGTTACAGAAATCTTGTCCGAAACCCGATAAGGTCCTTCATATTCAGGCCGTAACTTCTTACTCAAACCTGTAGGTACATTCTTATTTTCAATATTAAGCATAACCAGGGTACCTGGCTTATACTCAGCAGGTGAAGCTCTCAGATCATACCTTTCTTCATTAACCAGCGCTGCCTCTTGTAAGGCTTCATGAGCTAACCGCAAGGCTTCATTCATCCGGGCCAGTAACTGGCTACGTGCGTCGCTGTAATTCTGGGTAGTGCCTTCCTCACCAGGAAGTTGAAAGAAATTATCCAACGTATACCGGTAGTCTCTACCTGTCATCAGGAAGTGAGGTGTTTCCTTCGTGGCACTGTGAATCGTTGCTCTATAGATGGACAACCACCAGGGTAGATAGTCGTCCCAATCGGACTGAAAACAATTCACGTACTTGGCTACCAGGCTACGTATTGTCCGGTTGAACCGTTCCACTACACCGTTCGTTTGAGGGTGATAGGCGGTAGTTCTGAGTCGCTCAGAGCCACTAGCATCCACCAATGCTTTTAAAAAGACAGACATGAAATTCGGTCCTTGGTCCGTCAGGACATGTGCAGGGACGCCCCAACGGGCTACGAAGCCGTTAAAATACCAATACGCAGTAGTTTCCGCCCGCTCGTTCGGCATAGCAAAAGCCTCCGCGTAGCGGGTGAGGTAATCAACTATACACAGCACGCATGTATTACCGCGATTAGTTTCCTTCTGGGTAAAATGCATCACATCCATGGCCACGACGTCCAACGGTCGGCGTACCACCACCGTATTCTGCATTGTAGCCTGATGTCTACGTGGCCCTTGATTAAATTTTGCACAGGGTTTACACTGAGCAATAAAGTCCTCGAGATCTTGAGACATGCGAGGCCACCAATACCTTGCTTCTAGACTGGTCATTGCGTTTTGGTGGGCCCGATGACCACCCGTCGTGAAATCGGAGTGAACCTCCTGCAAGAGTTGCTCTCGCTGGATCTTAGGTACTACCACAGTAGGAAAAGGCAACCCTCTACGCTCGGCATGTTTATGCAGGTGCCAACGATATAAAACCCCGTCTCTAATAAAAAATGTAGATCGTAACTTCTTCACCTCCTGTGCTTCTTGTCGATTCGTCGGTAGCCTTTTCTGTTCCAGGAAGTCTAACAAGATTGCAAATTCCTCTTCGTCGCGAAGTTCTCGTTTCCAAGTAAGCAAGGTAGGTGGCGCGGGGAGTGCCGCCGTCAAGGCGTACGCTTCTGCTGGATACATAGCCGCTGTTGCTTCATGTTCGCTATCCTCAGGCTCATCGATTGGATCCAGTCTAGATAAGCAATCGGGGCCAACGTTCTCACGTCCCGGCCGATATTCCACCGTAGAATCAAACTCTAACATACTAAGAGCGAACTTAGCTAGCTTTCCTTGGCCCAAAGCCTTGATATTATTCAGCAAATCCCTGACCGCTTGATGGTCAGTTCGGAGAATAAACTGCTTACATGACAAATAATGCCTGAATTTCTGGCAACCCCATAAGGCCGCAAACGCTTCCATTTCCGTCGCGGAGTAACCCTTCTCTCCCTGAGTCAGGGTCCTACTGGCATAGGCGACTGGCCGCTCACGTAGCACCCGTGGTCCATTGGGCTTATCCGCGCTACGCGGCACGGAAAACTGTTGTTCCAAAATAGCACCAAAACCCTGCTTACTGACATCAGATGACACGTAAAAAGTTTTGTCAAAGTCGGGGAAGGCTAATACTGGAGCTTGGGTCAAGTGCCGTTTCAGCTCTTCAAATGCATGTTGGCAAGCTTCAGACCAAACAAACGGCACGCCTTTCTTCAATAAGTCCGTTAGAGGGGCGGCCACTTTGGCATAGTTAAGCACAAAACGTCTATAATAGCCGCACATTCCTAGAAAAGATCGAATGCCCTTCACATCCTCTGGTGGCTTAAGCTGAGACACAGCCTTAACCTTGTCTGGGTCTACGCTGATACCATTACGGCCCACGTAGTGACCCAAGAAGGGAACTGATTCACGAGCAAAACAACATTTCTTAAGCTTGATGCGTAGTCCGTTGTCGCGCAGACGAGTCAGGGTCGACCTGATCATCTCCAAGTGAGCGTCCTGGCCTGTAGATGGAATCAAAACGTCGTCAATATACACGGGCAAACCTTTTCCATTAGGCGTTGGAATGTTGCGGGTGCGTTGCACAACCCGAACGGCATGACATTCATGTGGAAAAGGCCCATATGGGACACGAAAGCCGTTTTCTCCCTGTGTTCTGGGTAGACCTCAACCTACCAATACCCAGCCGCTAGATCAATAGTCGAGAATATCACAGCCCCTTGGAGTTGATCCAAAATTTCGTCAATTTTGGGCAACGGATAGTTATCCTTCTTCGTGATTTTGTTTAGCCGACGGTAATCAATGACTAAACGTGTGGTCCCATCCTTCTTGCCGACCAAAATACACGGGGAGGACCACGGACTAGTAGAAGGAGAACAAACCCCTTCATCCAGCATTGCCCTAATATGCTTCTCTATCTCCGCCTTGTCCTTAGGGTTATACCGATAAGATCTACCTTTGACTGGTCCTTCTTTACCAGTATCGATCACGTGTTGGTCCACTTTGGTCCGTCCCGGGTTGCCCGGTCTGACGACCACATCATAGAATTCGACCAGTATATCCCTCAGCTTAGCTTTACCTTCCTCGTCAAGAATCATAGAATCGAAGTCCACATTCTCGTCAATAAATTGTTGACGTTCCTCCAGTGATGGCATAGGTTGGGGAGTCATTTCGTCAGCAGAATAATGCATATCATTAAAGGCCTGTAGGCCTTTCTCAGTCAATGCTGGGGGTTCCTCATAACCCCAGGTCTGGTCGGCCTCGGCTACACACACCGTGGGGTCGACCCACCTTGGAACTGGTATTGCATTACCCACACTATTGACCATAGGGACCGTGTTTCCTGGATGATACGGTTCCAATTTCTCGACCTCCTCTAGGGCATAACGCAGTTCTTTTTCATTCAGGCGGGTGGCTGGATGGGTCGCCCAACTAGCCAAATGAGGGTGTACTTGTGCAAAGTTAACACCTAACTCGGCGGCATACCGAAACCCTTGTCGTTCCGTGACCGTGGTGACCGGCTCTGCTTGGCCGAGGGGTAGCCCCTTTGGTAATTGGGCCGTTCTATCCAGGGGATTATAAACCTTGATGTAACTCACTTGGGGGGATACTTCCAAGACCCCAGGTACTGGGTAGACTTCATAGTCTTCTAAGACCTCTGACGGTTCGAACACAACTGTCTGGTTGGTAGCTGGTTTTACAGCACCTCCAAGCCAGCAACGAACCGGTACCATAACTTCCGATCTAGGAGGTAGTTTACACGTTTCCCGCATACAATAGTAGACCGTACAGGACACAGCTATGCTAAAACGACTAGCTAACGCCTGCAAGTCGCCTGGGGTCAGCAAGGGTACCCTCTTCTTGTCACATAAAAGAAGATGTTGATGGGGAAAAATCACCCAGTTGTGGTCTGCCTGAAAGTCATAGCCAATGGTAAAGTCTTGTTGTAGACTATTTGTGACATTAAAAGTATATTCATATCGAACGCCATGCAATTTGAAAGCAATCTTGGTTGTACCCAATATAGCTAGGCTCCGGTCGTGGGCAGCCGTAGCTACCTCCGTTGCTTTCGTTTCATCCAAATGTAGGCGTCTGTTGTTGTTGAGTTGGTCAAAGAAATGTTTGGACATCAGGCAGATATTAGCACCTGTGTCCAGCAGGGCTAATATCTTAATGCCTCTGACCTCCACAATCACGTAGGGACTTTTCTTCAAGGCGATATGAGTACACTGCGAGACAAAGAATGTTGCAGTCCCATTCAATACAGATAGCACTGCTCTGTTTAGGTGTTTAGTCTGGGCTGTGGGTTGCCCACCAGCTTCCTCAGTGTCGCTAGCTTCAGCTTCTAGGTTAAACTCAACCTTTTGAGCTGGGCTGAGAGCAGCACGCAGCTGCTCCTCTAGGTCCCATATACCGTATTTCTCCCCAATATCAGGAGAAGTCACTTCTTACTGATTTACAGTGGCCGTGTCGTTCTCCAAACGGTTTCCAGATGTAGCATTTGTCTCTGATGATGTTAGTATAGCGTCCTGTTGTAGTACTGTAGCGTCGTCCAGATTAGAGGAAGTATTTACCTGCGCCACGGGGGCCGGTTCCTCGTCTACCGGTGTGCTATCCAGTACTATGATCTCGTTAGGGTCGTTTAGGCGGATTCCCCGTCTACCCTTGCGAGGTAGCGGCGGGTCCTCCGACCAGATAGGCTCGTCTGGTTCGCGGAGGGTTCCTTTCTGTTGAAGTTCTAGGATTCGTTCGTAATCTTTCTGCACAAATTCGGCCAATAGTTGTTCAAAACTCTGAGTAGACTGGCGTACCTGGTCCGTCACGGACATTACATTAACAGCCAGCTGCTGGATCTGTTCGCCGATAGACTGGGCAACCACCTGAGCTTGTTGGACAGCTTGATTAACGGTTGCCCAACCTTGTCGGATTACTGCATACTCCGGAGTTTCCAATAGAGCGAATCTGTTACGGGTAGGTATGCCGGGTTGCACCGCTGTTTTCGGGTGTTTCGTCCCTTTTTCTACCTGTTCCCACTCACCCTGAGTGTCCTTGCGCAATTTCAGAGGTGTTACTGGAGTAGCTCCAGACCTATGAACCTCAACCGGTGCTAACGTTAGGCCCGAGGGACCAGATTCGTCATCCGATACGTCCGTTTCTGTTAACTCTCTCCGGCTAGGGTTGTTCGCTGCTGACCAAGGTTTCAAAGAACTTGACCGCTTGGGTGGAGACGCCCCAGTAACCACGATAACCCGATCTTCGTAGGGATGGGAGTTTCCGGCACCACCTGAGTAGTGACAGCCAGTTCTGACGTTGGGGTTTCCCCAGTGCTTACTGCTGAAAGCCCAGTACCCGAGGGTTGGTTTTCCCCAGGGCTTTTAGCTTGCTCCCCATTTACAGGGGCCTGGTTTTCCCCAGGGCTTTTGCGATGAGCCCCGTCTCCCGATTGATTCTCTGTCCGAGTTGGTGTCCATTGTTGTAAAGGCCGGATAACGTCGATGGGGTCCGTTTGTACCACCTTCGAGGTAGATGTCTTCCTTTGCCTCCGAGTTGTGCCCGCGCCAGGTTGCCTGGCACGAGTCTGTGCTGCCATGACTGCGGAATTTTCTTGCCACTTCATAGCTTTGCACACTGTAGTAAGCATATTCCATTCAGTACCAGGCGCTCGCTTCCACCGCCTATTATATGGGACAGGGCGCTGGGAAGCCCCTCCATCGCCAAAAGGTTTCACTTCTTTACGCCATCGGTTCCAGTATTTATATGGCCGAAGGTTGCCTTCGCCATCATAGACTACGTCTCCTCCGTCCGGGAAGCCTCCATTTGCGAGGACCACTTCCTCTTCCGGGAACCATTCAGCCCGTCTACGTACTTGTTTGCAAGTCTTACACGGACATTTCCATGGGTTCACATCCCGGTTCGTATCCTTATTTAGATACAGACACGCCGGTTCCTGGTCTCGTGGAGGAAGGGGGTCGCCTCCTTCGCACTCACTTTCCGAGTCACTACTCCATAATCCACCGTGGTTCCAATAGGGTTCGTTATTAGGCTTAGCAGTAAAGTTAGAATTAGTAACAACAAAGGCTTGAACCGCACAGACTATTTCACCAGATGGTTTTGTCGGTGCGGGACACGGGTCCAGGTCTACTGCCCGCGCCCCGCATTCGCGTTTCCCGGTTCCGGGAAACCTTCGTACCGACGTGGGCCTACATAACCCCTGCTAATAGAGCGGGGTCTTACCGCTTGTTGACGTTGATTTCTCTGGTCCTGTTGGCCTTGCTGCCGTTGCAGCTCCTGCTGGTTACGCTGGTCCTGATTCCTTTGCCCTTGGTTCCGCTGGGTCTGGTCATAGCGACTCCGGGCAGGGGGGTCACCCTCCTGGCCTCTGTTCCGGTACTGTGTATGGGTATTACCCCTTGCCGGCTGCTGACCCTGATCATTCTGGTTCAGGTACTGCAGGTAATCTGGGCACTGCTGTTGCCTATGGCCGACCAGTCCGCAGTACCAACACCTGCCCATAGGCTGGCGTGGTGGTGGCCTTTCATCGTTACGTTGATAACCCTGGTTGCGGTTCTGGTTCTGATTCTGGTTCGGCTGTTGTGGCCGCTGCTGATTCTGTTGGGGTCTCCCCTACATAACATTATAGCATTGGGCGCCCTGGCTTTGGGCACTAAAGACCGTAACAGCCTGTTCTTTGTCCAGTTCAACCTGCACTGACTCCACGATATGAAGAGCCCGAGTTATCAAATCGTTCTCCCGCACATGGGGCCAGAATTGAATGTCGGCCAGTGGAGCCGCCATTCTAGATCGCAAGTCCGATTTCAGGCCTCTTTTGAATTGGGCAACCACCTTCTTGTTCGGGTATGAAATAGACGGCATAGAAGTGGTTGTCGGGAACCGAAGGTTTATGGAGGCCATTAACTCAATTTTTGGCCATTTCATGATTCATTGGATATTTTGGTTCTGTTCTTAATTGTCACTGCTGACTCACATTACAACAGGACCCAAAACATATCAGAAACGTTTGCTATCATTTCAATCCTTATTTAGCACCCATCACTCTTCGTTATTCAGCAAATTTTCCAATTTCCCGTCGTTTTATCCCATTTACAAAAAGGGAATATAGTTATTTTTCCTGTTAACGTTTTCTTATCTAAAGCTTAGTTCAAAGTCCTGGGCAAAATTTGTAATCCTCTTAGCAGTAATACCCGAAAGCTCTCCTCTGCAGGATACAAGCCAATCATCGTTAATCCTCACTTTGTTTCGCCTGGAATCGACAACTAAGGACTATTTTTGAGATGTCGTGCTTTCGAATAAGCAGCTTTTCATTGAGAATGTCGTGAACAGCTTGAATTCTAGAAACTTCGTAATCATTCATCATAAGCTGCCTAAACTATATAAATGCTTGCGTTCTCCGCTCAAGTTCATTCGTATTCAAGGCTATGGTTTTGATCACATTCGATTTAAATGAAGCTTTTAACTAGGGCTTTGTTCTACAGTTGTCTGATTATTGGAGGCTGTACCTGTTTTCCGACGAAAACGATAGTCGACACCGTAAAAATGTGCCCAGATCATCATTTCATCGGGGGTGAACCCGTGGTGTGGGTGTCCCATAAGGACTTCGAGAAGATCAAGAAGTTCGGAAACGGTACGGTCAGCCTGATTTGTGAATCGGAGACCGAAAAAGAGAATAAGCTGAATTGAAGCTACAGATCACTGAAAATTGAAAGTTTACGTTATTTCAGTACTGATAGATTTATTTTGCTGTGAATTTAATACATAAATTAGAAACTTTGACTGTTTTAAATGTGTATGACTTATTTTAATAAACTATGAACGCGATAATGCTTTACATGGTTTGTAGGGAAGCGTCCACTTGGCGAGTCTAAGCCAGCAAGTTCTTACGAGCCACGTGGACCGAAATCATTTAGTTGCTCAGTTTCACGCTCTAGTCTGAGTGGTGATGTTGAACACTGGGGTTCGACACTCAAACCTCGCCATTACAAAAGAATCCACAACCTGGCAGATGCATACTTTATGCCTTTACTGGCACCTTCTATATTTCCTTAAAAAGCACGTTTTACATATGCTCGAATATACACATTGCAAACCGGCCTGGGCAGCCTTAGGGCAAGCCAATAATGGCAAGTTCCTTTGCTATAGCCGTTTTATAGGCACGCATATAATGTTAAATACGTATTATCAAGAGCACATAATAACTAAAGTCTACTGTTGTTTTGATAAATCAAAAATCAAAAACCAAAACTTGAATCAAAACCAATTTTGGGTTTTAATTTTATCAAAAATCAAAGCAAAAATCAAAAATCAAATCAAAAATCAAAACGCGAAGGCAAATTTATCAAAAATCAAAAATCAAAACCTGAAAAATCAAAACCTAGTTTTGATTCAAGGCTAAAATCAAAACTAGGTTTTGATTCACGGATGAACTGGCAAATTCCTTGACCATGTGTGTTTACGTACATTGCTATAGCTAAGTCTGCTTTTGCAGAAATGTAACCTACAACCCATATTCTTATTATTACTATGCACATTTTTAAATTTCAGTTCCTTGCTTGCTGAACTTAACATTATAATCAGAAAATGGCTAACATCAAAATAAGAATAGGAATAAATTCAGAATAACTCAGAATAGCTTGCCAAAACCTACTATAATCTGATTGGTTGAGTATGTAGTTAGGTACTGTTTGATTGGTTAAACGAAAATAAGAATAGGTATACCTATTCTTATTTTATTCTGAGAATAAAACAGTATTACCTCAGCTAATTCTATTCTTGTTTGGTGCAACGGAAAATCGGAATAACATGAGAATAGGAATAGCTATTCCGGAATAGCTTTATTATCAGAATAGTTAGTCCGATTTGGTGCAATCGGCCGTCTATGTCAGAATTTTAATCTATCAACTCTAGTAGACGGAAGGTCAGCACCTTTAACTACGGCATAAACTTGATACCAAATGTCCGAAAGGAGGTTTGCCCAATATCGGCGCCTGCATGGCCGACCTGATTTGGGGTCTTTCTTGTCAGTTCATTTCGCTGTAGAAGACAGCAAACGGTGAGCGGGGTCAGCGCTCACTGTATCTGTTCGCTGTCCGAAATGTGATAGAGCTGTCTTGACTTGCAAATCAAAGACGAAACTTGATTTCTCTGTCACGAGAATTACCAGTCAGATATTTCCGGAAATCAGAGAAACTTACTGCTGTTAGGAAAAAATCATACTCGATCTGTGAACAGTTGCTCGGTTCGCCTAACTTATTCAGCTTAGAACATTATTTACTAGCCGTGTTACAGTTACAGTTTTACACTCATACATGCATACTGCAAACTTGTAACTATTGCAAACTGTGCTGAAACTTCGAGATTCCTTGTACACTCAAGTAGTGTATGGTGGCCGTTTAGAACTTCTATTTACTTTATTTGAGGGTCTTCTCCAGTTCCCCCCCCCCCAGTTGAAATTTTTTATGAAAATGTTTTCGATCACGCCTACTGGCTCAAATATTGTAAATTTTACGATTCCCCAAAGAGGAAATTGTTTGTAGCTGATATTGCAAAGAATTCCATTAGGATTAGCAATTCCATGAATATAGTGATGTAGCGCTTCTACCATGGCTGGTGGACCAAGAAGAAACCAAGGACAAACCCGAACGGGAGGCGTCAGGCACCCTTGTACCCACGAAACCAGGACCCAGAAGAGAGAAGGAAAGAGGGTTCAGGTTTTCAATCACCATTGAAACTAAAGAATTGGTCCCGCCGGGGATCGAACCACGGCCCTTCTGATCCGAAAACAGAGATACTAACCACTACATCACGGGACCATCAGCTGAACTCCCGTTACAGGCTTGTCAATCTTTCCTATGCCTGCTTCCCGTACAGTAGTACAGTAGAATATTCAGTACAGAGTACTGATGTTTGACATAAAAGTGTGTGTAATAAACTGTGATCATTTTTTACAGTCACCTCACCCCAGTCTCCGCCGGCTGGGGGTAGTATCAGCAATTTTAGGATTGTGTCTGGATTTGGGGAAAGCTGACACTGAATAACTGCCATAGCAATTATCCGAGGTGTTCTACAACTTTATCCAGTACGTTCATTACTTTCACCGTAATGGAGATCCTGTGGCAGCTCCACCAGTAGGCGGCCACCCTTTGACATTCTCGGCAATTTGCCCAGGGGAGAAGTACAGAGTTCTCCCTGTAGGAGTGCTAGTTGCGGCTCCGCTTTGGAGCCGGAGAGATGAACACTTCTCAGAATTGATCAGTTGTCCATCACGCAGATCCTCAGGAACTAAAGCTTCATGTTGTTGGTCGAGCTGGTGCAGAAAATGCACTTTCCTTGCTGTTCTGACCAGCCAGTGCGCATGTTGTTCTGACTGCATCCAATATTCTACATTCTATAACATTTCAAGCCTCTAAAGCTTAGTCACATGTCATATAACGTGTCAACTATATCTGTATTTACGATAAAGAAAAGTGCTAGGACAAATCTTACACGTTTTAAAGACTTTTTAAAGAATTGCTTTCATTAAGTTATAGCAACATGAAGACATACACGGACAGACCTCCGTCCCGCTGCATGCCAAACTTCAGATTTTAATTTAGGACTGTACAAACTTTAGTTGAATTAAAAGTCAGCAATCTACTGTTTAGTTAATAAAAGGCGACAACTTTGCTGTCAGCTGATGATCAGAGCATGTGATGTATCCGGCTATTGTAGTCTTTGTGCCGCGAGCGTGCAATAGTTTTTAAGGGCCCAGGAGAATGCCGCCGCTGGGATTCACCCCAGTGTGCGATTTGATCAATCACCGCGATATGTACGTCCCTTTTGAAACAAGTGGCCATTGAAAAGTCCAGATATTTTGCCTCGAAACACAATTACAGATTAGGCTATCGGTTGTGTAGTTGTAGCTTGTATACTTTACACTGTCTATACCAACACATCTCTGTGCTGTAGTCAAGGAAACGCACAGCGAAGTATCCGACAATGAGATGTGCAAGCAAAGGTACCTTCCCGGAATTGGTGTGAATCTAAGTTATGGTTAAGTTGTGATTATATTTGTTTAAGGTAAACTTCTCTAAAAGCTCCATATTCAGGCAAATTATCCTATAAAATGGTATAAAGTATAAAACCTAAATTTCGAAGTGTCTACGCATCTTGAACTCTACTGTCGTGGGACCTTTGACTCACAACACATATTATATAGTGCAAAACAGGGAACATTTTTTACATTGTTTTAGAGCTAACACCAACAGCATCAGACAACGCATACAACATGTTGCCGTCATCAGTATAGTTTCTGTAGCTACAGCTATTGCAACTGGCTTTTGTATTTTTGTACTCTGGAAGCGAAGTCAACTGTCACCAGAAAGGGGCAAAGAATATATGGCTCTGACGACTGGGAGCGGTACCATCAAAGTCACAGCAAAAGTTCGATGGAAATCTGTTGATGGAACGAAAAAGTCCCAAAGTTGCAAAAAACTATATCCAAACAATTCCCAACCAACCAACCCACCATTTGACTTCCGACATCATTTAATGTAGTAAAATGAGGGGGGAGGCACAGAACATAACAGAACAGAATGCAGAACTGACAGAATTCTATTATAGCAAGAGTTCATAATTCTATTATATTTACGAAGAAGAGTGTGCCACTAGAGGGCTCCTCTTCTTGGCATTGCGTAACGGTGCTCCGACCACAATACGCGAATGTTCCCCCGTTTGGTGGGGGCATCGCTTTCTTCGACAAAGCATACCCCCCTCAGTTTGGGGGGCGGGTAGCAGAAAAGATGTCCCCGTTTGGTGGGAGGTAGCCAACAGTCAATCAAAATTCTTCCTAAATTTGAGTTGATATACCAGAGGTATATCATGACACTAGATGAAATTCATCATATCCATCATGTTGAAGTATGGGCAATTCCAGTTGCTTCAGCTCAAGATATTTGGCAAATTTCAGTTGTCTTCATGTTACACTTATTCTAATTTGAGTGAAGCATTAAAGATGAGCGCATTCTCATCTTTAAATATTCCCTGATACGTTTGCATATGTGCAGCTCCCAAGCTTAGGTACACTGGTGCTGGTGCACCCAAAAATATGGAACCGATAAGATTGCTGACAGTTGTCGACTGCGAGAAACCTTTACATTCCGTCGTTTAAATAGCGGCAAACCTAATTTGCACAATTATACTTCCACAAAAAGTCCCCTATACTAAAGTCTGACACAAAAATGTGTGTACAAAATCTGTAGGGCTTCCAGTGAACTAAATATACGCCGTAGCCCCATAATACAATATGTTTTCGGAATCCTTGCAGCGAGACAAACATTTTTATGAAATTTAAAATTTTTTAAAATTTCAAAAAATTTAAAATATATATCGGTTCTTTGGGGATTTTTTTCGGACCGTTTAAGCGTTTAAGCTATTCAGCTCATTCTTTCAGAAAAATTTTCCGGTCCGAAGACGCATCGATTGACACAAGAACAAAAAAATCGGTTGAGAAATAATCATTTTATTCCAAAATTTCGTTTTTCCATTTCCTTTGATGTTTGCCGCTTTTTGCAACTTTGACTGGTTATTACTTGCTCTTGCTATTACGTCTTGCTCAACGGAAAATTTTTTCGATTAGATTTAAGGCACATTAAGGCCGAAATCTCGGGGGGGCCCACTTACCATTGTTCAGCATGTGTTTATATGCGTTTGAACTAAATCGCATCTGATTGGCTAATTCCCAACCTTATGTCAAAATTATGGGTATAAGTAGACCCCCCGCGAGATGGGGGGTGGGTCCCGCAGTGCGTTGTTAAGCGTGTGTTTATA
Organism: Trissonchulus latispiculum; assembly: GCA_030248195.1. Classification (NCBI taxonomy): domain Eukaryota; kingdom Metazoa; phylum Nematoda; class Enoplea; order Enoplida; family Ironidae; genus Trissonchulus; species Trissonchulus latispiculum. The sequence goes on along the minus strand of JASAND010007269.1, from coordinate 61,562 downwards.
TGCGATTGAACTGAAATGTATTTGATTGGATACTTAGTCCTCATCCTCATCCTCATCAGTGCATTTCAATTCGACTGCATATAAACACACGCTTAACAACGCTAAGTGGGACCCCCCCTGATATCTCCATAATTTTGACATAAGGTAGGGAATTAGCCAATCAGATGCGTTTTAGTTCAAACGCATATAAGCACATGCTAAACAGTGGTAAGTGAGACCCCCCCGAGATTTCGGCCTTAATGTGCCGAGCATCTCGCAGGCCATTTCCATTAGGAAGGGCCAAGCTTCCCACTCTTGGTATCATAAACTCTTAGCTTGATTGACGATGAATCTCCCCCTAAAGATTCCAAAAGTTTGTGCGGTCCAGAATAAAACTAGCACAAATTGTACGTTTTTCTATTTTTGGCCAAAATTAGTGAAAAATGGCGATTTTTGGTGATTTTCAACAAAGTTTTTGAAAAAATCAAAAAATTTTCTAAAAAATGTTAATTTTTGCAAACTTCGCTGAGGAGTCTACCCTTTCTTTCCTTCCGAACGATAGGGTGTGCCCGTTTTTCTTCTTGCTGATGGATGGATATACCCGTCTTTTGTCGGTCTGAATTGGTGGGGGGAGATCTATTACCCGATTACTCTATGCCAGCCATCCCATACTATTATACAAGGAAACCTGGTTTCAAAATATAGTTTTTACAATAAAAATCAGAGTCTTCTAAACATAGACAAATAAATATACAAGGAAATTAATGTCAAATTTTGATATTCAAGTCTTTGCGCTTGTCTTTACTAGTTTTAAACTTTTATGCAGCTAGTCTCTGCGTTTCGATTCCTCCACTATCATATTAATCGTAACAGTTTTTCGGTTAGTTGTTTCAAGTTCCGTCGTATTCCCGTTGGTGCTACAGGTACCGCCATGCTTGACTGCCTTTTCAGTGCCTTTCCCTTTTAGTGGCAGTAATCGTATTCCTTTCGGTTCTAAAATAAAGTCAACTGAGATGGAACCGGAATACGGGCAATCAATTTGCCCAAAAATTTTGTGAAATATTGTCCATTTTTGGTCAATTTTTCGACCATCTCCGATTCTGCTCATTTTCGCATATTTTCAACACAAGTAATATAATACGTAAAAATAGCACTTGCACTTGATTTTCAAAGATCGATGCAGGAGTCTTTTGAATGAGCTACTGAACTAATTCAACAATGAAAACAAACAGACGAGGTTATTAATACATAAAAATTTAAGATAACCGATTTTAATTTTCAACAAAGGTTTCGTTGTCGGCGTTCTAGGGTGTCGATTCCGGCTCCAACCGGGTTTAGTGGAAGTGACCCTACCTTTAATTGAAATATTTATGGTATATCTTAAAATGAATCCACACGCTGAGTATTCAAAGCTGCGATACTAACCTGAAAACCAGTACATTGAATCTAGGCCATCTGAGTTTTTAAATCGTTTAAAAGGATACTTCGTGTTGGTTCCCTGAATACTGACTTTGAAACCAGTTCTCTAAATCAGTCGTTTGAAGTCTTCTCTTTGAAATCAAAATCTTAGAATCGCAATTTTTTGAAATTAGTGCTTTCATGGTTGGATCTTTCAGATCAGAAGAAGTTTTCAGAAGAAACCGGCAAACTTACCACAAAATCTTATTCTTATTTCAGAATGTTTTAAATGTCTTACCTATCATGCCAACGTTACATTTCCACACATTATGGGATCAGGGGGGCGTTTCAAAAGACGCTCCTAAGCTTAGGAGCGCTCCTAAGTCCAGCTTAGGAGGAGACTTAGGAGAATCCCGTTTCAAAAGATTACTCCTTACTAACAATTCTCCTAAATCCTTAGGAGCGCTCAGATCGCTCCTAACGGTCCTCCTAAGTCTAATTTCAACTTTTCTATTACACAATTTTCCTTTCTTTAAATTTTTATGAACTCAGACATTAGATTTTGATGTCTGGAGTTTGTTATTCTTGGATTGTTTCAATTATTGAAATTTGTTTTTATTCACTTTTGCTGCAATATGCAATATCTGCTGGAACTAGTGTGTCGATTTTTTGAAACTTTGCATTTTTCGAATTTATTTTTATGTGAATCGCAAGTTCGTCTGTGAAAATTTATTTTTACAAATAAATGTCTGTCACTTTGCATTTTTCGAATTTATTTTTATGTGAATCGCAAGTTCGTCTGTGAAAATTTATTTTTACAAATAAATGTCTGTCTTTCATATTTTCTCATAGATTGGTGCAGGCAGAGCACGGGTATTGTCTGGATCAAAACATGTGTCAAAAATATTTTGAGAACTTACAGCGTTCGTTTTCTTAGTACTGGCACGATTTCTGTAGCATGTATGTCCTCAAAACTCAAATTGGAACTTTGGTACATAACAAGTACTATGTAGCACCCATCAGTTTTCCCTTGGCAAGCTCTGTAATTTTTGCGAAAAGCAACACCTTTATAACTTATAGTCTTCTAATCTACCCCTGAAAGATTTTCGCAATTGCTATATATAATTTCTGCTTTACTAAGAATAACTAAGCCGATGTGCTCGCCGGGCTCGGCTAACCTGATTGAGATGACCCATTACGGCAGCCGAAAACCGTGAACCAGTAAACACTACTGTTGTCACACGTAATTACATGTCTTCAAAACTGGACAAAACGCAACATAACAAGCATACAAACTTTGCTTCGCCCTGGTCGCTGTGTCAAGTTTTTCTCGTAAGATCGGGCCAAAATTATCACAGCTTCTGCAAAGTGGTTCCCATATTTTAAAAAAAATGACAGTGGTTGACATCCAGCACTGCCATGATTGTTGTAAATACATAGCAAAAATATGTGCGAAGATGAACCTATTCAGGTATACAATGTAAGAACCTTCCGCAAAATTTTCCTATCAAGCTCAGTAAATATTTAAGGAAAAACATCAGACAATTACTACCGTCTGCTAATTCTCCGAAAAGCTTTCATAATTCCGCCTTAATTTTTGTTTTTCTTTCATTCATTTTAATTTCCAAAATTAATGAAATTCCACATATTCAATTCAGTTACTTTTCGTTAAACTTTAGTCATGTTCACATCGTATAAACTGCTAAATATTTCCACATTTTATTAGAGCCTTAGAGCATCATTAACCAAAAGTGGGTTACGCGGGTCATATAATTTTCCGCGTGTCACAGGTATGGGTCAGGTTAGGTCCGCGGGTCCGCGTGCGTGTCGAAAGTTTAGGCCCACTTCCACTATGTGTGTGTATGTGTGTGTGAATGTGTGTGTATGTCATTTTTCCCAAAACAAATGTGGCAGAAACACTTAAAACTCCCACTGTGGATGTGCCAAGATAAGATGTGCAAGAAGTGAGATCGCTAAACATCGCTCTAATATCTAGAAATGCTAAATTGTTTTCTTGAACCATAAGTGACGATTGCTCCAAAAACTCCGAACGGAAAAGACCGTTGTTAGCCACAGGTGGACAAGGGGGGAGGGGGGAGTTTACGACTAAAATTTCCAAAAATTTTCCGGCTTCGCCGGAATTTTTCGCTTAAAATAGCTTTTTTGCTAAGAAAACTTTCGAAAAATGTGTTTTGGCTAAACAAATTGCTGTTTTTGTTAAAAAATGGCAAAAATCGCTTAAAAATCGCTTTCAAAGGTACCCCCAAGAAACATTGCTCTCACAAGGGGTACCCAAATTTGCTTTCACAAGGGTCAGTGAAATTTGACCTCCCGTTCAGGTATGTTGTTAGCACATTCTGAACAAAGGCAGAATCATATCAGAAAACCTTGATTTTTGGTGCAGTCAATTTTAATAGATCAAAATCGGCAGTCGACCACCTCGCGCAATGAAAAATACAAATGGCAAATCCGCGACTTTTGAAAATTTTCAAAATGTATCTGTTATTACCAAAGAAGAAAATACAGGACAGCCGGAAAATTTTCAATATTTGACCTAGTAGTAACCTACATTCGTTGCAAAAAGTCTCTGGTTTGTCCAAACCGTTAATCCGCAAAAGCTGAAATAATGATTTTGAAAAATTCATTTTGAATTTGAACATAAAAATTTGTACTGGCGCCCTGTAATAAATCGTTCGTAATACTCATAACCTTTTTACCTGGATGTATATTTTGGCTTACTTAGCACTGCGACGAACTAGACTCGTTCGTAGCCCCTCCCCCTTAAGATTAATAAGTTCGCAACACAAAATCAAAATATTGCCAAATAGATAATAATAATAATAATTGATGGGACTGTAACAAATATCGGAATAAGATTGAAGACGTTCGATGTTCTAGTTTCAATTGAATATAGTTAATAAGGTCCGCGAAAAATGCTAAAGACAAGATATATCATGAATATCATGTTAATTAGTCTTTTGTGAATGTCCATTGACTAGCTGACCAACTGTACTGTAAATTTGAAATTTGGCATTAAATAACTGACATAAGCGCAAAGAAATAACTCAACAGGAGTAAAAGACGTGTAAAAGAAGGTTACAATAACGGGAGGCAAAAGTGACTAAAAACTGTCGCTTAGGAGGGCAGCTAGGAGCAGACTTAGTAGAATGGTTAGGAGCGTCTTAGGAGAATTCTTTTGAAACGCGCTAAGGAGCGCTCCTAACTATGCCTTAGGAGCTCCTAAGACGCTCCTAACTATTCTCCTAAGTCTGCTCCTAAGCGCGCTTAGGAGCGGACTTAGGAGAATCTTTTGAAACGCCTCCCAGATCTCTTAAGGAAGGATTACTGCATAAACGATAAATGAGCTGCAATGCTTTATATATCTACGCATTGTAGAATGCGCTGAATGTAATTTTCAACATAAACCGGTATCTTTATATAACAAAAAATCAATTTCAAACTCTGCTTTAAATATCGGACAATTAAACGTTTTATTTTCTCAAGACATGAAGTTTTGAAGGTTTTAAGTCTTTATTTCTTTAATATTTTGTAGGAGCCTAAATAATTTTAGATTTGTGCTTTATGTTCTGAGTGCTAAAAACTGCACTTTTGTGAATTGCCTGAAACTAAAACTGAAACTGAAATTGTTTTGTGTTCATGAACTGAAACTTAAATTGAAACTAAAACTATTCCGTGCTCCCAACTGAAACTGAAACTGAAACTAAAGTCGGTTACTGAAACAACACTAATGCAACCTCAAACCTTGCAGCTTTTATAGGTCCAGAAGGATCGGAAAACAGTAGAACCACGATATTTTCAGAAAAAGTTTCCCCATGGCTGGAATCCCAAAACGCCAACTTATAGCTTTCTGATTAGGAAATGCGAAAGTTCTCAACTTCTCCCATTTTGAAAACCCCTTTACCTTTTCCATTTGTTCCAGGATGTGCTGCACTGAACAAACATTAGTAACGGCATGAGCTGCCCGAGCGGCCCGAGAGGCAAGACTCGGGTTCGGGCCAGCAGCAACTTTCTCTTCGGGGTCGGTTCGGGCCGCAACATTTGTTTTTGGGCCCGCCCGACCTCGAGCCAGAACCGAACCCGAAGCCCGATTCACGGTGCGACAACGACAACCCTGTTAGGATGACACGAAATGTTTGTTCAAATAGGTTTACACGTACTAGTGCTGTGCGCCGGACTCCAGACCGGCTGGGCGGCTGGTTGCCGCCGGTGTCGCATGCCAAAATTTTCCCCATGCTAAATTTGCCCCTCTAATATTAACCCTACAAGAAGAGGATTTGGCATGCTGAAATTTTCACAGTCTTATTTTTTAATAATATGCTTGTAATTTAGAGGTTATTGAGATCCTCACCTCCTACCGCTTTAAAAAATTTAGGGGATTTGCTAGCAAGGAGGAATCTTTTGAAAAGGAATTCTCCTAAGTCTCCTCCTAAGCTAGACTTAGGAGCGTTTTTTACATGCCCCCTAGTTCTGTTGCCCCATTTATGTTTTGGCCATCAACAATGCAATACTTCGCAAAACAATGGCAAGGATTTCCAACTAGAAAAAGATAACGAAAGCTAGGACTAGGTGAAATCCGACAAAATATATGCAATGTTTTTCGTTTTTGGCCCCTGGCTTTCAATGCACAAGAAATTATGCCTTACTCGGGTAGTGCCTCAGGATATTGAACCAGAAACAAAACAGTTTCTAACTATATTCATAATAAAAGGAATTAAGCTTATTGTATATTATATTGTAGTATATAGTATATATATTATAGTATATATAGTATACATATATATAGTATATTATAGTATATTATAGTATATATATAGTATATTATTCATTTAAATACCACGTTTTCTCCATATTATCTTTGTCTTCTTAGCGATACCGGAGCGCTCTGTACCACCCGTCGTTACGCCGGAATGGGGGCCCAAATCTCATAGCCAATAGTTGTTTGAACTGTAGATCAGATATTGGATTTTGCTGAGATTGGGCAAATCGCTCATATACGGTTAAATCGTTCTGAACAGGAATCCTCTCCTCATCAGGAACCAAGTGGGCTTCCATCCAACTTAGTGCTTGTGAGACAGTGAGTTGTCGACCATCGCCCAACTGAACAAGCGCGAAATCAAATTTCCAATATCCAGAAAATCCAGGGACGTAAAGAATTCCAAGATGGCCGTTGCTCCAATCAAATAGACGAAAGCCCAACAGTAGCAGTTGAACTCAGAAGCTCTGGTCCAATGAGGTCTGGTAGTAATGCCAGATGGAAACACAGAAAGTCTGATTCAGCCAATAATGAAAATGTTATCCTGGATACCATTCGATCAACACAAACTTGATCTTCTGACTTCTTCTTGATATTAAAAGAGGCCTACATTTCACAATAATGGAAGCTTTTAGCCGATAGCGTGTAGAGGATGTAACACGCTTATAATGCACAGCACATGACGCTTGAAATATTCTTATGTATTATCAAGGGTACATATTATATAAGAGTGTGACAGCTGGCAGTTTCTCTGTTATCAGCTGCAGGCACATGCTCTGCACGCTAACGGCTGACCCCCCCCACAAATGTGTATGCTCACTTCAAAGAAATTTGAGCGCTGTCATTGAGTTTTAAAGCTCGAAGCAGTCACAAATTAGACGCACGCAGGCTTTGTGTTTTCGAGTTTAGCACGTAAACATACAGCGTATGAGCATACAGAAACGTGTACTGGGTTTACGTTAGTGGGAGCGGGTCACTAGGTAACGTTTGTGGGGGGGGGGGTCAGCCGTTAGCGCGCAGAGCATATACCTGCTGCTGATAAGAGAAAGGTTGCCAGCTGTCACACTCTTATCTATTTATGTACTCTTGGTATTATGTACTCTTGATATTATATACTTGCCGATTCCAAGTAAGCGTCCCCTGCACCATTTCCCATAAGCAGGAAACAACACACGTAATATAATACGTAAAAATAGCACTTGCACTTGATTTTCAAAGATCGATGCAGGAGTCTTTTGAATGAGCTACTGAACTAATTCAACAATGAAAACAAACAGACGAGGTTATTAATACATCAAAATTTAAGATAACCGATTCTAATTTTCAACAAAGGTTTCGTTGTCGGCGTTCTAGGGTGTCGATTCCGGCTCCAACCGGGTTTAGTGGAAGTGACCCTACCTTTAATTGAAATATTTATGGTATATCTTAAAATGAATCCACACGCTGAGTATTCAAAGCTGCGATACTAACCTGAAAACCAGTACATTGAATCTAGGCCATCTGAGTTTTTAAATCGTTTAAAAGGATACTTCGTGTTGGTTCCCTGAATACTGACTTTGAAACCAGTTCTCTAAATCAGTCGTTTGAAGTCTTCTCTTTGAAATCAAAATCTTAGAATCGCAATTTTTTGAAATTAGTGCTTTCATGGTTGGATCTTTCAGATCAGAAGAAGTTTTCAGAAGAAACCGGCAAACTTACCACAAAATCTTATTCTTATTTCAGAATGTTTTAAATGTCTTACCTATCATGCTAACGTTACATTTCCACACATTATGGGATCAATCTCTTAAGGAAGGATTACTGCATAAACGATAAATGAGCTGCAATGCTTTATATATCTACGCATTGTAGAATGCGCTGAATGTAATTTTCAACATAAACCGGTATCTTTATATAACAAAAAATCCATTTCAAACGCTGCTTTAAATATCGGACAATTAAACGTTTTATTTGATCAGAAGACTGCCCTTTCTTGCCTTTAGTGTTATCAATAGTACATATTATTAAGAGTGTGACAGCTGGCATAGCAGTAGTTACATGCTGTGTGTGCTAACGGGTGACCCCCACAAATGTGCACCTTCACTTAAAAGAATTCACCCACTATCTTTGCTCAAAACAGACAAATTTTAGACTAAGTTTGGTCATTGTGTTTGCCAGCATTAACAAGCAAGTATACGGCAAGTGAGCATACAGAAACCCATACAGGGTATACATTAGTGGAGTGGCACGAGTATACTTTCGATACCAAAATAATTCCCCAGTTTAGATAGATGTACTTAATGCGAGTTAAACTTAAATTACTTGTGGTTTGTGACTAATTTTGTGCCAACAGAGCATTTAGTGCACACAATGAATGAATAAGCACCACACACTGAATTTGACTTTATTGACGTGTATCGAGGGGACCTAGGAGTTTTCTCCATTCACCTGCTTTCCTTCAAACGTTTGTTGGAACGAACACTCCAAAAAATTTTTAAAAACCTAAGATGTATATGAAATTTGATTGCTTTGCAGATGCGAAAACGAGATAATTCTGTTATTTGATATGCACTTTGATGTAAATGCGAACTGTTAGCAATCTGTATTTTTCTATGTCTGTGGGCGTTGGAAAAAAGATAGCATTGACATGTAGAATTGACAATCACAAAATGTTTTATTTTTGTCCATTTTTTCTATTCCAGCACATTTGTATTTTAGAATTTTATAACTCTTGTATGTTTCTACACGAACGTGGCCGGACTCAGCTACAGCCATTTGTTAAAATCTAGGCTCGCTAACATCAAAACATTTTCAGTATATCCGGCAAATTACTGCTGTGCATAGAGTTTGTTTGTTTCACGCGCCACTAACTCAGAGTTGTTGGACTTGCTTAGATATTGTTCAGCTAGATCACTAGAAACATAATATAGAAAGTATTGGCTTTGCTATTGTTTTGGTAACTCAAAAAGCACTGAAACAAACTATGTGGACTAGATAGGTCTTTAAATTTAGAAAAATTTGACAATACGTGTTTCAAGAAAACGTCCTTTTATCTTGTCTGGAAAAAGGTATCTTAAGGGGGGGCTACTAAAATCGACTCATTCCGACTTCGTCCGATTGGCCCATTTTTTGGCGAGGATATAAAATGGCGTGGCGTGGTCAAAAAAATATTTGGTACTGAGATCTTAGCTGCCTTCCAGCCGTGTGCAGCCGTCGCATTTATGTGCCCGACCCCCCTTTTTTCACAACTACCAACATAATTAATTAAAAATTTCTGTTGACTGCTAGGCCCAAGCTTCAAAGCTGCCATTCGCCAATATGATTTGGCATATATGTCCCTACCTTCTGAAAAATACTAGATATCTGTATCTTATCTGCATCTAAGGGAATTACTCTTCAAAGTTGAAGTTTCGGCAAAAATTTAACAATTTTTGGCTAACGAAAGGAAAATTTTATTACTGGTGCGAGCTATAAGGCTGTAATTTGGCATAAACGGAGGCCCTATAAGAGTACTCATTTGTGCCAAACGGCAAGAAATTCTGCCGCATGAAAAAATTTTTATGTCAACTTTAATCTTCAAAAATTGCCGAAACCGCCATTGTCAGTCTGTCGGATCCTGTGTAGAGGCTTTCTGCAGCCATAGAAGTCGCAAACCTTCACTATTCGAGCTGAAATCTTTTGTGGGGATGTTGTCGACCTTGCTGAGTTCAAATATCTAAAAAAATTTTAATTTCAAAAAATTTAATTTTTTTCGATTTTCATTGACCAAAAAAGGCGTTTTTGGAAATTTTTCAAGTTGACACAAAAATTTTTTCACGCGCCAGAATTACTTGCCAGAATAAGTACTCCTATAGGGCCTCCGTTTATGCCAAATTACAGCCTTATAGCTCGCACCAGTAATAAAATTTTTCTTTCGTTAGCCAAAAATTTTTAAATTTTTGCCGAAACTTCAACTTTGAAGAGTAATTCCCTTAGATGCAGATAAGATGCAGACATCTAGTATTTTTCAGAAGGTAGGGACATACGTGCCAAATCATATTGGCGCATGGCAGCTTTAAAACTTTGGCTTAGCAGTCAGTAAAATTTTTTAATTAATTATGTTGGTAGTTGCGAAAAATGGGGGGTCGGGCACATAAATGCGACGGCTGCACACGGCTGGAAGGCAGCTAAGATCTCAGTACCCGATATTTTTTTGACCACACCCATGCTCTATATCTTCGCCAAAGAGTAGGCCAATCGGACAAAGTCGGGGCAAACCTTTAGTTGCTCCCCCTTAATTTGGTAAATTACAGTTTAGATTTTTATGCAGATTTTTCGAAAAAATTAATTTTCTTTCAAATTCAAAGTTTATATTTGTGGATTTTAAAATCAATACTAATGTTATCTCCCAGCCATTGGTTGGCAACTGTTCTCTTCAGATATTTAGACCAATGATATATATTCTAATATTATATATGTTATTAAATAAATATATAATAAATATAAATATAAATAAATGAATAAAATACAGTCAATAAAGTGTGAAATTGCATATAAATACGATCATAACCGTGAATATTAGCGATACTGTCGTTCTATACGACTCGTCATTACGATGGAATTGAGCCCCAAATCTCGTAGTCAAGAGTTCAACCAACCCTAAGCCTAAGCCGAAGCCTTCATTTAATTTATTTTTCACAACTGAACAATTTATCTTAAACAAATACTCAAATAGTGGTGAACCGTCACCCTAACGGTTAATTATATACAAATAGAGTAAAATAGTAACGGAATGAGACTAAACCTAAGCCTAAGCCAAATTTTATTCAAAGACAGTTGTAGTGGTGAACCGTCACCCTAACACGTATAAGTTAATTATATACAAATAGAGTGAAATAGTATCAGAAATGAGACTAAGCCTAAGACTAAGCCTAAGACTAAGCCTAAGCCTAAGCCGAATGCTTCATTTAATTTATTTTTTACAACTAAATAATTTATCAAAAACAACGCTAACTATGCAATAAATGAGTATGGACCTATCGAATAGTTGCAGCTAAGAGTCAACACCATACATGTGCTTGGGGGGGGTTTGGGGGAGTTTTCACCCCCCAGACTTGACCTCACCCCACCCCCCAGGGGGGCCACCACCCCCCGAATCCGAATTTTTCCGGTGTTTTTGGGCAAAAAAACCGGAAAGATCGGGCTTTCTGACGGCCTCCGGCCGCCGGTTCGTCTGCACCTCCCCCAGAACTTCCCCTCCTCCACCTGTCTGGTTACTAATGCTGAATATTAAAAGTATTCCGGCTTTCATGGGTGGCAAACTTCTTTTTCTGCAAATTTTGAAATTTGGCAAAAACATACAATTTGTCCGTGGGCAATTGTCGATCTAGTAAGCTGACTAGAATTTGCTAAAATTCAAAACTTTTCCAAAACATCGCTAATAATTGCTCATTCCGACCTAAATTGGCATGACTTTAAAGTATAAGTTTAACACTAAATTAGCTTGAAATCTGCATAATTCAGTTTTGCCCCCCGCATTTTTGGATCACATACAAGGGCACGCAAAATGTGGACGCAATCAGGTACAGGATCCCTCAAGAATCGGCGGACTTGTTACTGTATGAAGGCAAAGTAGTCCAAGTGTTGGTAGGAAATCCGATTATAATTCTAACACAAAGAAGGTCAGTGGGAAAGAAATCTCAAGACCAGATTGGTAATCGAATTGCTATACTGCTGCCGCAGCCTGGGTTTTCGCTTGAGCTCATATTTTACATGATAGTTGGGCTTGTCTTCACAAATATGCATTAAATTGAAAATGGTTACAAAAGAATGAACATTTAGACTCACTGTATGATTATAAAAGCAAGCGACCTCTGCCGTTTGCTGAAACAGTGGCTCCTGCACTTCTCTTTCAGCTGATGCAATTCTTTCAGCGGTCGTATTCACATAAACAATGAAGATGTTCCTTTCGTTTCTGGCAAAAATAACGTCGTGATGACTCAGTAAAATCTGACTGATTTGGTGGAACTTTGGCAACCAAACTTTTTGTGGTTCTACCAATCTTAGGGTTATGTCCTGTTCCCAGATCTCCGTAAGTTTTGTTGGAACTTCGGACTGAATCAAAAGATCCATCTTTTCAAGGGAAATAGATGTAGTGTCCGTCATTTCTTTTTTAACCTTCTTGGCGAAATCAGATACTTTAGAACGGAATAAATGAAGCAGGATTGGTTGAACAGAAGTAAAAATATCAGTGAAAGCTTCCGATTCAAGTTGCTCAAAGAGCGCACTGAACAGAGAACTTTCAGTTAGCTCTCCGGACGAAGAGATCACTGCAGCGAGAAGAAATCACAGTAAATTGACGTAGGTGATAGGTCGCCACCCCGTTGATTTTGCCACCGGAGATCGGGATACATATGCTCTCGCTTCGCAGACTCCATTTCTTTACCAATTTCTTCACAATTTGTATGAAGGTTGAAGCTGTTCCTCGTTTTGAATCAGGTAACCCTCTAAGATAATGGAAAAAGCTGTCCGCTTCATCTTTCGATCTTTTTATAGTTCTGCTCAAGACACCCAACGGCAGGCCAGATGCGGCATCCTCGATACAGAGACCCAAGTCAACATCTGTGGTGTCTTCTCCAGGACCGAGCTTAACCCGGAGCTGTAGAATTAGCAAACTTCGGTGGAGAATTTCCACCACATTTGAATCTGCCAATCGGGGATCCGTCTTCGCAGCACCTTCTAGCTCTGATATCAGCAATCTGTACCACTTATCTGCATCTGAAAAATCAAAACATGCAGACTTTAACCGTGGAACAAGTAAACTGAGGTTTGACCAAAAATGTAAATGGCGAAACTGGTTTCTTTACATCTGAAAGGGCTTAAAATAGCTACTACAAAGCTACACGTTCAGAACCGGCATGATGAGCTCTATTTGCATTAATTTTTTTAATTTACCACGCAACCTAGTGATATTTCAGGCTCTAAAACTGAAACTTAAACTTAAACAGTTTTGGAAGGAGACCTGAAACTGAAACTGATACTGAAACTACTTTAGGTCGCCTACTGAAACTGAAACTGAAACTGAAACCAAGTTGAATACAGACCTGAAGCTCAAACTGAAACTAGGTGTAGTCTTTTCTCAAGACATGAAGTTTTGAAGGTTTTAAGTCTTTATTTCTTTAATATTTTGTAGGAGCCTAAATAATTTTAGATTTGTGCTTTATGTTCTGAGTGCTAAAAACTGCACTTTTGTAAATTGCCTGAAACTGAAACTGAAAGTCCGCCTGAAACTAAAACTGAAACTGAAATTGTTTTGTGTTCATGAACTGAAACTTAAATTGAAGCTAAAACTATTCCGTGCTCCCGACTGAAACTGAAACTGAAACTAAAGTCGGTTACTGAAGCAACACTAATGCATCAAACCTTGCCGCTTTTATAGGTCCAGAAGGATCGAAAAACAGTAGAACCACGAGTCTTTCAGAAAAAGTTCCCCATGGCTGGAATCCCAACACGCCAACTTATAGCTTTCTGATTAGGAAATGCGAAAGTTCTCAACTTCTCCCAATTTTGAAAACCCCTTTACCTTTTCCATTTGTTCCAGGATGTGCACTGAGCAAACATTAGTAACGGCATGAGCTGCCCGAGCGGCCCGAGAGGCATTAGACTCGGGTTCGGACCAGCAGCAACTTTCTCTTCGGGGTCGGTTTGGGCCGCAACATTTGTTTTTGGGCCCGCTCGACCTCGAGCCAGAACCGAACCCGAAGTCCGATTCACGGTGCGACAACGACAACCCTATTAGGATGACACGAAATGTTTGTTCAAATAGGTTTACACGTACTAGTGCTGTGCGCCGGTCTCCAGACCGGCTGGGCGGCTGGTGGCCGCCGGTGTCGCATGCCAAAATTTTCCCCATGCTAAATTTGCCCCTCTAATATTAACCCTACAAGAAGAGGATTTGACATGTTGAAATTTTCACAGTCTTATTTTTTAATAATATGCTTGTAATTTAGAGGTTATTCAGATCCTCACCTCCTACCGGTTTAAAAAATTTAGGGGAGTTGTTAGCAAGGAGGAATCTTTATGAAACGGAATTCTCCTAAGTCTCCTCCTAAGCTAGACTTAGAAGCGTTCCTAAGGACAGGAGCGTTTTTTTAAATGCCCCCTAGTTCTGTTGCCCCATTTATGTTTTGGCCATCAACAATGCAATACTTCGCAAAACAATGGCAAGGATTTCCAACTAGAAAAAGATTGAATATTGAACAGGATATTGAACCAGAAACAAAACAGTTTCTAACTATATTCACAATAAAAGGAATTAAGCTTATTGTATATTATATTGTAGTATATAGTATATATATTATAGTATATATAGTATACATATATATAGTATATTATTCATTTAAATACCACGTTTTCTCCATATTATCTTTGTCTTCTTAGCGATACCGGAGCGCTCTGTACCACCCGTCGTTACGCCGGAATGGGGGCCCAAATCTCATAGCCAATAGTTGTTTGAACTGTAGATCAGATATTGGATTTTGCTGAGATTGGGAAAATCGCTCATATACGGTTAAATCGTTCTGAACAGGATTCCCCTCCTCATCAGGAACCAAGTGGGCTTCCATCCAACTTAGTGCTTGTGAGACAGGAGAGTTGTCGACCATCACCCAACTGAACAAGCGCGAAATCATATTTCCAATATCCAGAAAATCCAGGGACGTAAAGAATTCCAAGATGGCCGTTGCTCCAATCAAATAGACGAAAGCTCAACAGTAGCAGTTGAACTCAAGCACTCTGGTCCGAACAGGTCTTGAAGTTAACGCCAAATTAAAACAGAGATAGTCTGGTTCAGCCAATAATGAAAATATGACCTTGGATCGTACCATTCGATCAACACAAATTTGATCTTCTGACAAGATTCGGGCGTACTCCACGTCGCCAGTTGTACTGCAGGTACAGGGTGATGCCAATCTGTACTACAATGCAAACAAAAAAATAAAATCTTTTCAGCACAATTGCCATGGTGAGACTTAGACTGATGACCAAAGTCAAAAATCATAAAAACTAAGCGAGTGATTATTCCAGCTTTCAGGATCTTGTTAATTCCAGTTTTCATTATCTTGTTAATCCCACAAATGAAGCAAGGGTTCGAAGGCAAGCAGACGCACTTGCTTAGGTCGATGTCTGCTCTCGACGCTCCTTTCGCTGCCTTTGTATCCTTGTTATACAGTTGTCGACGACTTTGTCTCCCTGCTTTATTTTTGAAACCTTAGGTGGGAAGCGGATAAAGTCTTAGGTATTTCTTGAAACTTTACTGCACCTAAATTAAAAATTTTATCTTCAAACATACCATCATCTAGATTGTGTTCGTAGCGCATGACTCTTGTCATATTCCTATGTATTATGTACTCTTCATATTATATATATATATATATATATATATATATATATATATATATATATATATATATATATATATATATATATATATATATATATATATATATATATACTAGCCGATTCTAAGTAAGCTTCGCCTGCACCATTTTCCGTATGCAGGAAACAACACACGTAATGTAATACCAAGAGTACATAATAGATAAGAGTGTGACAGCAGGCAAGCTCTCTGTTATCAGCTCTAGGTACATGCTATGTTCGCTAACGGCTGACCCCCCCCCACAAACGTGTATGTGCTCTTCAAAGAAATTTGCACGCTATGTTTGTGTTCTAAAGCTTGCAACAGACGCACATTGAACCAACTGAGTAGTTGTGTTTTCGAGCTTTAACAAGCAAAGATAGCGTGCAACTTCCTTTGAAGAGCACATACACGTTTGTGGGGGGGTCAGCCGTTAGCAAACATAGCATGTACCGTGAGCTGATAAGAGAGAGCTTGCCTGCTGTTACACTCTTATCTATTATGTACTGTTGGTAATACGTAAAAGTAGCACTTTGTCAGTGTTCTAGTGTATCGATTCCAGCTGAAACCGGATTTTGTGGAAGTGACCCCCACCTTTTTAATTGAAATATTTTTGGTATATCTTAAAATGAAGCAATACGCTGAGCATTCAAAGCTGCGATGGTGACGTCAAAACTTGCAGAATCGCAGTTTTTTGAAATCAGTGCTTTCATGGTTAGCTCTTTCAAATCACAAGAAGCATTGAGAAGAACTGATAAACTTACCACAAAATCTTATTTTATTTCAGAATGCTTTAAGTGTCTGAACTAATTATCATGTTAACGTTACATTTCCACATCTTACGGGATCAGATCTCCTAAGGAATACTGCATAATTCAAACGATAAAGGAGGCACGAGTAATGAGAAACGTAAATGTAAATTCACGATGTAAATGAGAACTGTTAACAATTTGTGTTTTTCTATGCTATTTTGTGAGCGCTGAAAAAGATGCATGTCGAATTGACAACCACAGAATGTTTTATTTTTATCATTTTTTCATTTTTTCTATCCCAGCGCTTCTGTATTTTAGAATTTTATTACTCCTGTATGTTTCTACACGAACGTGGCCGGATTCAGCTCCAGCCAGTTGGTAAGATCTATGCTTGCTAACATCAAAACATTTTCAGTATATCCGGTAATTTACTGCTGTGCATAGAGTTTGCTAGCTTTACGCGCCACTAACTCACTTTTTGGACTTGCTTAGATACTGTTCTGCTAGATCACTAGAAAAATAATATAAATATAAATATAAATAAATGAATAAGATACCAGTCAATAAATATATTGGGTCACTCTATATGACTCGTTGTTACAATGGAATGGGCCCCAAATCTCATAGTCAAGAGTTGGATGAATCGTAGCTTAGATATTGGATTTCGCTCAGAACGGGCATATCGGTCATAGAAATCGTTCTGAACAGCCAACTAGGCTTCCATCCAACTGAGAGCTCGTGATACCAATAGTACATAATAACAAGAGTACATAATAACTAAGAGAGTGACAAGCGCCACACTCTTCGTTACTAAGTTGGGGACATCATCTGCACGATAACGGCCCACCCCCCCCCCAAAAATTAGACCCCAGTGAACCCCCCCCCCACAAACGAGTACCTAGTACACATTTGTGTACCATCACTCGCTTGTATGTTTATGTGTTGAAGCCAAAAACGTTCTATCAGCAGCTGGCGACTTTCGAGCTTCAACACGTAAAGATACAAGCGAGTGATGGTACACAAATGTGTACTAGGTACTCATTTGTGGGGGGGGTCACTGGGGTCTAATTTGTGGGGGGGGGGTGGGCCATTATCGTGCAGATGATTTCCCCCAACTTAGTAACTAAGAGTGTGAATGTAATTTTTAACTTAAACCAGTATCTTTATATAACAAAATAGATCTCAAACTCTGCTTTAAATATTGGTCAATTAAACTTTTTATTTGATTAGAAGACTGCTCCTTCTTGCCTTTAGTGTTATCAATTGTACATATTAGGTGTGTGACAGCTGGCATAGCAGCACATGCTCTGTGCGCTAAAGGATGACCCCCCACAAATGTGCACCTTCACTTACACTGACAATCGTCCATCTGAACAAGCTCAAAATCCCATTTCCAATGTCCAGGGACGTAACGAATTCTACTATGGCCGTACTGCACCAATTAAATGCACCAAAGCCCAGCAGTAGCAGCTGAACTCAAAAGCTCTGGTCCGATGAGGTCTGGCAGTTAATGCCAGCTTAAAACACAGATAGTCTGGTTCAGCCAATATGCGTCGGTCAAAATTCTCGAGACGAACGCAGGACCACGATTGAGTTAAAGTAGGTTAGCTGGTACTGTCACAGCTTAGTAATAACAGCTGTCATTGTGGGTTATTGCTTACTATAACAGTCAAGAATAACAGTTGGTGCGATTGAAACTGCACCTCAGATGCATAATTTGTCAGCTGTCCTTATTATTGTTGACTAAGTGTAACAAGCAATAATCCACAATGACAATTGTTGTTACTTAGCTGCTAAAGGTCCTGCTAACAAACTTTAAGTCAATCGTGGTCCTGCGTTCGTCTCGAGAATTTTGACTGACGCAATAATGAAAATGTTACCCGGGATCGTACCATTCGATCAAAACAAACTTGATCTTCTGAATTCCTCTTGATATTAAATGAGGCATACAGTTCATAATAATGGTAGCTTTCAAATTGAAATCTGCGACGAAGTCGCTGTTTATTCCAAAAGCAGTGAGTGAGTCTGTAGAAAGGCTAGTCAGGCAGCAGATCCTAATGCAGTAGACAAATAGCCGATTTTATTAAAAAAAGCCGTAGAAATTTCCGCCCAATTAAAGGCGGCTCAAAAATCGCATAATAATGTTTATATGTGACTGCTGGTTGAAAACAAAAATTCAGCAAGCAGTCACTTAAGCACAACATGTTACTTTCGAAGAAACCAGTTACACTCCGTTGTAGACAGCTAGAAACAAGCATAACATAAAGTAACAGACATCAGTGTCTGAGGTAACAATTATGGAGTAAGAGTGTGGCTTTCTCTTCTTTGCAATAATTGATCGGTAATTATAATAATCATACAATGCAGAATGTTGAACCAAGTGTGGAGGATCGGATCTGTTTTGTAAATTATCTTTGCGATTTATCATTTTGGAGAGAAACTGCAGGCACCGGAAACTACTATAGGAAGCAGGAAAATTAAAGACTAAAATAATACAATTTTTGAATGAAAAGCATCCAGATTCCTTTTAATAAGTCAAACTGCACATTATCTCTAACCCATCCTTAATCCTATTCGATGCAACATAAATATGTGTGTCTATTTAACTGCACTTATAGAGGTGTATTCCACTTACACAAAATCCACTAACGCAGAACCTTTGTTTCCATTTCAATGCCAATGACGAAACTGAAGTTTCCACTTACGCAGAAAAAATTGTTATTCGGAATTGTTGTTTTGCATGGATAGAGCAGTGACCTTTGCAAAGCAGCTGCGACAGAATCACGCGCTCCTTTCGGGTGAGAGCGGCTTCTTGGGATTTTGGCACGGACAGATGTTTCGGATAGATACCTTCGCTGTCGTACCGACCGCACAACTGATGACACATCTCCTTGACGTAGCGTTTTGTGGCGGCTTTGGCAGTCAGCATATCGGCGTCATACCGTTGTCACGGTGCAAATCACCCCGAAATGTTTGCACCGGTGCAAATCTTCCCCCCCCCCCGGAAGTTTTGCACCGGTGCAAACCTTCCCCCCCCCGGAAGTTTTGCACCGGTGCAAATCTTCCCCGCGGACGTTTTGCTCCGGTGCAAAACTTCCCCCGGAGGAAGATTTGCACCAGCGTTGAGAACGACTGTGAAGTTAGCAACACATGATCCAAAAGTTTTGGGTGCTATTTAAAAATGACTCAAATAATTCTACGTTTTATTTTTCGACAGTATTTGTTTAATAGGGGAAGTAATAGTTGAATCGACGTCATTCGTTCTCAAACCTGTCGTCTTTATTATTTTACTTCATAAAATTAAATTGTAGTACAACTAATGTCAAATTGCGTTGAATCATTGAATGGAATCCCTCAAATGCAAGAAACACAGTAAGTAAATCGAAATAACCAGTATCTTGCTTTTGGAATTTATAGCGTTCAGTGACCGAAACCTGGTTAGGATCAATTGAACGTTATCCCTCCTTACCGCTTTGGGGATAAAGCTTAATTAAGTACAACTATGTTCATAAAATTCACATACGTGTTTGGTTTAGCAAATCAGGTTGTTGCTGGTTGAAAGAGATTTGTTTTAATAATGAAAACTTAAAATTTCAAATAGATTTTAAATTCAAGCTCAACAAAAATGATTTGGCTATCGATTTTGTTAAATCGTTTTATTCTAGTTGCTTTCAGGGATGCCGAACACGCATCTGAAATTCGTTTTTCAATTCAGGAAACTGCAGGCTAAAGTTGTAAACTTAGCATAATGCTGCGCTAACAAAAAGCTGTGCGGAAAATTAATCTTATACTCGAGTTCAATGTTCCTGACACCTCTTGGAACCAATATTTGATTGGTGACAAAACCTTTTGGATCCCGTTTGTCCGCCGCATGAAAATTAAATATTTAATTTTTAAATTTTTGAAGTTTTTGAAAGATTGATTGAAAGTGTGCACAAACGCATTCTCATCAAATATTTAAGTTGATAAATTAATAATAACTAATAAGTAAAGATTCGGAAAATACATACACAGATTGTGAACCTTGACTTTGAACCTTGACTTTAAATTTCTAGACTTCTTCCAATTTTGGGAGATAAGGTTTAATTGGGGCATTTGGGGTTCAAGTATAGTCCTTCCAATCATTTTTCAGATTTCTTAAACTATTAGTATTTCAAGCTTACTGGGTAGAATTTAAAGTTAGCTAGTTCCGTTTTTGGGTTTTGGCGTATTTCCTTGTTTTGAGGCTGATCCCAATTTTGGATATCCAAGGGTTTTTTCAAAAGTTAACAGGTTTTAGCGTAATTGGATTCTGAAGTAAAGAGTAAAAAGAATAAATCCAAGTGTAACCTGGTACCTGAAGAAACTGGATTGAACCTGTAAAAAAATATCAGTTTAGCATTGTAGTGACCATTTACAGACTGTAAACATGTGACTTACCTTACGTAATCATGTATATGCATACTGTAACTGTCATCTATATGTGTACTTTACTTACTTTCGTATATAACTAATTTTCTTAATTTCTTACGTAGTAACCTAAGCGTCTTAACATTCAAATTAAGGGTTCTTCTTTAATAACAGAGTAACTATAATTATAAATCCTATGTAGTGTCGATATCTACAATTATATACTTCATATATACTTAATTTCTATAATTTCTCTACCTAAGTCTAACTACCGTAATCCAATATGGCATTTACGTATACACTAAGCTAAAATCTTTCTTTCTTTCTTTTGGCCTTTCACTTTACTGCAGCTCGGTGGCTGCCTTTTAACCTTTTCAGTTTCGTCTACCTACGCACGTAGTCTCTAGACTTTGTGTTAACTGGGCTCGTGGAGGCAAAATATAACTTCCGGGGGGTGTATAATTGCACCGGTGCAAATCTTCCGGGGGGAAGTTTTGCACCGTGACACTGCCTCTGGTTTAGGGAGAGAGCATTTTTAGCTGCAATATCAGAAGCTTCATTTCCCCAGACTCCGACATGACTGGGGACCCATTGGGTTGTGATATGGATACCGGCCGTCGTAACGGTCATCAGATTAGCCCAGATATCTCTTTCCAAGGTGGACATCGGTTGTAGGGGTCCAGATCTCATTCCACCAGGGGACTGGCTTGTTCACTTGGCCCCAGAGTATCGTTCGTTTTGCAGCTCGCAGTATAGCTTCTTGCAGATTTCTCATTGCCCGGTGAACTCTAATGGTTGCCGGGCTGAGACAGTGTTGAAGATAGTCATCCACAAGCTGAGCAAATTAATTTTGGGCCAGTTAGCTTTGCTGAAAGCCCAGCGCAGATTGGGTGGCTGTGGTTTCCTGCATAAGGCTGCTTCAAGGGTGATGAGGATAGAAAGGTGATCAGACAATGAGTCTTCCTCTACCCGCCAGCAGAACTGGTCTGCCGTGCTGGAGTGGCAGATAGTTAGGTCTGGGGAAGTGCCAGCTTCCTGCAGGGTTACCCCAGGTCGGGTGATGGATCCGTCGTTTAGAGTAACCATATCCGCGCTGATTAGCCATTCTGATACCAGGTCGCCCAGGTCGTCTCCTATGCGGCCTGGTTCCCAGAGTTCCGAATGGGCGTACAGGTCGCCGCAGATTAGGACATTAGAGCCAGAGGGGAAAGCCGCAGGGTCAAAGTTTTCTTCCGCCTACCTTTGGATGGGGGTACGTAGGTATTAACTGCTACCAGATCTCTCGGACCCAGGTGGATCCGGACCGCCAGAGGTCGGTAGTGGTATCCAGGTTGCTTACGGGCTGGGTGGGGCATATAGAGTAGGGGACTGGCTGTCGGATAAGGGTTGTACCCCTCCTCCTTTGATTCGCCCTCCTCTCTGGCCAGTTCTTCTTGCTTGGTGTTCGACCGAATAGCCAGCAAAGCCGGGCAGAGCTTGACCTTCCTGATAGTGCGTTTCCTGGATCAGAGCAATATCCATACTGCAGTCCAGCAGTTTCTTCCAGAGCCACGGCAGTTTGCTGTTCAAGCCGTCTGCATTCCACTCCAGTATTTGGAGACAGTCCGACCGCCGTTGGCGTTGGGCACCGGCATCGATATTGGCGGTTACCAGGGCTCCCGGGCCCGGGGAAGTTCGTAGTCGGTTGAGATCAACAAGGGCTGCGGGTGCCGCAGCAGTGCGGGTAGCTGGATGGTTGGTAGCAGAGGCAGCCGCAGCAGCTACTGGGTCAGCAGGGTAGGGAAAAGGAGCAGTGCCTTGGGAGGGTTGGGGCGGAGTGGAGGGGGGGAGAGGACTGTTGTCGCAGACCGGGCAAAGACAGGCAGTGTGATATTACCTGAAGGCAGTCAGTCCTGAGCAAGGTTTCAGGTGTACCCAAAGATTACATAGGTTACACCTGACACAGTTCTTAGGAGCGTTTCTGTCGCAGACCGGGCAGGGTCATTTGGGTCCAGGTCCCGGGTTTTCCTCAATGTCCCCAACCATCAACAGTATGCGGCCCCAGTAGGCTGGTTTACCAGGGCCGCCAGACAAAAACCCGGCTGAGTAATGGGAGGCCAGGGCTTTCCAATACCGGAGGGTTTCCCGCTTTCGGGTAATGGTTCCACCAGGAGCCAGGGAGTGGTAAGCCATTCGTTGCCATTCTCTCCGGAAAGACCAGGTGAAAACGGGTTCTGCCAGTCCACCACAGCAAGGTGCTTCCAAGGACCAGTTCGTGGTTTTCACCAGAGGTACTTAAGTCGTCTGGATTATATTTGAATTTTTCAATCTTTCAGTCTTTCAACACCACGTGGTTAATTTTTTGAAAACGCTGCTCCTGCTAAAAATGGATTGAGCTGGGAGCGGTCGCCCCACCACTCCCTCCACCCTCGCAGGTCGCGAAATGTTGGAGAAATTACTGCTGGCTAGGAAGGGGCATTTCGAATTACCGTCAACTGCTCTTGCTTTACTTTAAAATCTGAGTGCGCTGTAAAATAAGCACAGTCGTTGCAACTGGAGGCAATATGTCCGTATCTCACGATTTTTTATACCATGATACTACTCTTGGAATCAAAACTAATTGCGTCTTAACAAATCCAAAACAGCAACGTATTAAATCTTCAAACGTTTAAGTTAAGCTTAAATATAGTTTTTATTTTCAAAAAGGAGATAATTTATGTTTACAATACTGCGTTAGGGCACATTGCTAGATATTGAATATGTAGATGAGTCGAACAGCTTTAAGAATTCCTTTGTAAGTTCAACCTCCTCTTCCAACAGAAATACTTTCATTTGTTCTCAAACTGCATCGTCTGCAGCATCATAACAGTCAACATATCAACCTGTATATTCATAAACAGGCATTAGTTAAGCTTAAAAATTAGTTAAAAATTCTAAGTGATAAAATTGTATCCAATCCAAAAAATCCAATTACTTCAAGATACGCAGCATCGATTTAATTGTGTTTGACGTCTTCGGCGCAAAGGAATTGCAAAATGACACCCTACAAATAATTTTAATGAAACGATGAATGAGAGCAGCTGAATGCCGAAAAACAAAATCTTAAAAATAAGTATATGAATTAATTTGTAATTTACTGTCTTCAGCCACGGCTTAAAAACTATATCATGTATCAGTGGAAAGCTCTTGGTGCAGGGATGATTTGTTTTCATAGAATTATGGCTCGGGAAAGCTGATATGTCAATGCTACGTTAAGTGCTATTGAATATCTATTAAATAAGGGAAAAGGTGTCCCTGTTTGTCAGTAAAATCTTGTAAAAAAAGCGTGCTCACAAGGCTTAGAAGTGTGCCAACTTTTAATTAGTTTTTAAAACTGTATAACAAAAATAGCTTAAATATTTAGTTGATTTGCAAATAGGGCGACGAGATGGCGAGTTGGCAGTGTGTCATCTTTGTTCGACGTTAATAAAGTTATCAACATATAGTGGTTCTTTATTTGTGTCATTCGAATCTAACTATTCGTCGTTCAGAACCAAATGGAACGTTCTAACGTATGTATCAAAATTTTACGATTACTTGTACGCAGCATATATTCTATACTTGGAATGTTCAGTAAAATATATAAAATTCAATAAAAGACTGCTTTATTAACTTTATTAAATTATCAATAACCAACAACTTTGACCGAAAATAGCATAAAGTTACCCAACACAGAAATTTTTCACAGCTCAGTTTATGCAACATCACTGATTGTCTTGTCTAACTTAACAAATGAACTTACCAAAGAAGGTAGAGTGAAATTATTATAATCGGAAAATACGTCGAGCGATTGTAAAAGTTTCAATTACTTTTATAGATTTTTTAAGTAAAGGTTATTTTATCCGCAGTTTGGTTCTACAATTCGTTTTTCTTGTAGCAATCACTGAAAAAGCTTTTCAAGCGCTTGGCAGCGACAACTTGGAGGCCTTAAATTTAATTTAATTAGGACTCTGTAATCCTACGCCTCCTTCCAATGCGATGTTTCTAATGAAACTGTCGTAAACAACTAAATTCTAGAAAAATCTTAATCCTAAGCACCCTAGCACTTATAAAGAGATTCAACCGCTAAAAAATCACCACATTTCATAATTTGGCTTTGAGAAGCATTAGTCTTCCCACTTCACTATGACATCAATAGTTATCGTTTTGCTCTGTTGTTATCTTGTCATCGGCAACTGTATTACAGATCCGCTGATTATCGACCAAATGAATGTCGATCTTATGAAGGAGTGTCCTTCTGGAATTTATTTGGGAGACAACGAAACTCCGGCTGTTCTGTGGGTCTCGGCGAAGGCATTTGAACAGATCAAGGAGTTCCAGAATGCCACAGCAACCTTTTTCTGTGACACAAAATCTGATGGTAAAGAATATAACTAGAAACAAGGTTGCTTCTGTTCTGATGAAGAATTGAAACTTTTGTTTAATAATAATAATAATAATAATAAGAAGAAGAAGAAGACTGTTATTATTGTGTACTCTTGATAACACCTTATATAGAATAGAATAATGACGGAACCTGGGGTGCCTTTCACAAAGCCCTCTTATCTTTAGATTCAGTTTTAAAAAGCCACCTTGCTAGCGCTAAAATTTAACTTGTAAATAACGAGCCACCACGCAACTTTTCAGAATGCTACCCTGCTAATGATGGGATTATTGCCAGAACATTGTATGATGTATATGCACTAATTTGAAATAGTTATGTGGTGATTTCTGTTGACTATTAATTCTACTACAGAAAATTTTTGTTTAAGCTATTACTACAAAAAATTAAATCTTTTCAGCGATTGTGGAGAAAACTGTTTCAGTAAAAAGTCGTCGGCGAGACTGAAATAAGGAAGGTACTCGATTTTGGAAATATTATGAGACATGCTGAATATAATTAGATGTTATAGATGTGGAAACGTTTTCTAACTACGAAAAGCACTAACGTATCGGCAATTAAAAACTATTATACGAGCAAATGCGAGCATATGGAACGGAATAGTAGTTTAAGTTTGTCACATGTCAGGGAACCTATGCATTCCACAGAAATTCCTACAACAAAAATCACCCACAACCTAGCAAATGTTTTCAAAATTTCCCGAAATTGATCCAACGTAAACTGTTCTCCGAACGAATTCTGTAACTGTCCGGATTTTCGATGCTGCCGCCTAATCTGTTCGTGAATTTCGAATTCAGTTATCGACATGTAGGCCCACTTTAACGAATCCTTTAGATGAGATTTCGATGTGATTCCTTTACATGACCAAACGCCTTTAAAATTGTTGGGATATCACACATTTCAACTGCAATCAAACCAAAATAACGGGTCCAATACAGATCGTCAAGCAGTATGGCCATAACAGTCGGAGCCATAATAAGCCCTCTGGATTTATAATTTCGGATACCTTTAGATGGGTCAAAGTAGATAAACCACTGCTTCAGAACTGCTTTGCGAAGATCTGCATTTTCCATCCAAAAATTCTCTGCAGGACAATTCTTAAAAACCTTAAGAACAGAATACTTCTGTCTGCTAATAATCGCTGCCAACTCTTGGCGAGAAACACAGCTCGGGAAAACAGGTTTCGAATGCAATGCGTCTATCAAGCCGTCACTGTAGAACGTCTTCAGAATTGCCATAAAATGAACGATAAACGTCAAAATCTGAATAGCGTATCTAGAATTCGTGATTTGCAAAATCCATAAGGCTATGCACGAAAGGCCAATCAACAACATTGTGGATCTGAACGGTTTCAGCAAATACACGGCCAAATTTTCAGGCCAAGGTTTGACCAGGAAACCGTGCCGGTCGCTATCGCATGGAATCTGAATTGATTCTATCGAGGGATAAGGGTCGATTTCTATCGATGGCGTTGTTACATCAACAGTACCGTTTGCAATCAATTCTGTTAATTCGTCAATACTTTTGGCCTCCACCACACTAACAGATTTATTGAAAAAGTAGGCCAATTCTCGAAAATATTTTACTTCTTCTGTGGGATGAAATCTGCAGATACTGGACCCAGTGCGGAGGTACCGCAAATTGCACTCAAACCGAGCTTTACCGCCATCATTATTTAGCAGAGGAACGGTAAGCATTGACACCAAGCGATGAAATGTTAGCAAAAAATATTTTCTCCTGGCGTAATGGTCAGTACTGGAAACCAGAGTGAATTTTTCTATAACCCAGGTGCGGAGACAGAAGCTTAATTGGTAGGCAGGCAACTCTGTTATCAGAATTTCAGGTGTTTGTTTAGGTAACTATCAGAATACTAAGTGTCATTTGTAATAGTAGCAAGGCTGACAAAAGAGACGTAAACACATGCTTGGGTTGTTTGCCAATCGAAGGAAATTCTTACATCCGTAGATTTGCCAGATTCTTTGAAATTATGGGCCTTTACAAGAAAGGGTAGAGAAGAGTTAAAATTAACTCGATCCGTTTTAAGAAATGGTTAAAAGGGTTAATTTTAACCCTGCGAGTTAAACAGAGTCAAAGCTTTTAAGTCTACTTTCTATCGTGAAAAGTGTTAAAATTAACTCGCTTTAAACTCTGCCCTTTTCAAGAATCGCTCAAGGAGTTAAGCGTATCGTTAAGGCATAAGGCATCGAAATATCGAATAATGTACGAGTGTCTCGCGAAAAAATACTTATGTATGCAAAACGTTTGCACTTCTCCAAAACTTGTTAAAAAATTCTCAAAAACCTTACTTATTTATTTCTTGTTATTTATTCATAAATAACCTTTTTATTGTGTTTATTTAAAAGAGACGATGTTAAGCTACGTTTTAATATAAAGATAGTTTTCCGACTCCAAATAATGAAACGAAATCGTGCAAAGTTAATGTCTCCAAAAGGAAGTCAATATCTGACAATAGCATGAAGTCTTTCAGGAAACGTAGAGTGGAGTTGAGTAGAGTAGAGTTTAGTTAAAATTAACCCATTTCATCAAAGCGTGGAGTTAATTGTAACTCCGCCACTTTTAGCTCCTTTTAATCTTGCCGTTTTTAACCTTGCAGGGTTAAAGAGAGTTAACGACAATTAATTTTTAAACGTAAACTTTTGTGACAGCGCGGCTTATAAACTTATAAGAATGTGCACTGGGATGCCTGCAATCAAATTTAATCAAAGAAATAAGTAATTCTTATAATATTCATAATCAATGGTACTCTTGATGTAATCATATTAAGTGTCTATTTATCCTAGTTGTGGACATCTTACCTAATATTCTCGTTTATAGTCTCTGAGATTTCAAAATAATTTTTATTTCGTCGCAGCTTTGAAAGTTGAGGACCGTCAAATGGATTTGTTTTCTAGAGCAGTCCGACTTACTTTTAGCTTTTCTTCTTTAATTCTAACTCTCAACTCACATTTAGTCTCCCTCTGTCTTTTCCTGCTTTTAGTGATCGGCTTTTTTCCTTGCAGTCCAAGGATGTTGTCATTTTGCATTCCTCCATTTACGGCTTCGAAACCAATTTTCCCTTACTTCGTGATTCATTATTGGTTGCCAATAATTCGTAAATTGTTTATTCTTATTTCTAACTTTTGTATTCTCATCATTTGCATTAGTCACGAAATATTTTCATATGTCCCGAAACAAAAGTTTTGACATTTTATTAATATTTCTTTCGAAATCTGATGGAATTACGAAAAGTGACCAAAATGTTTTGTCTTTAAAGCTATTAAAATGCCAGAAAGTATTTCGAGACAAATCACCAACTTTCCGGAAATCTTGTTGGTTCGATGTCGAGTTTAAAGTAGCAAGCCGATATTTGTTTGTAGTAACTCATCTAAAATCCTAGCTGTCCAATCTATTTTTGCTTAATATTCTAACTTAGTTTCAAGCGTCCAATCTATATAAATACCCCGGAAATAGTTGGGGACCAAATTGAGTTATCCGTGCTCATCAAATTTACTTTTTGTTTTAGTTTAGGTTTTAGTTGGTTCCACGCGGCTCGTGGGACCCGAAATTTTCCCAAATTACCCAGCACCCTAGTAGCGATAGAATTTCCGTAAAACACAATACATTCACAAAGATAGATCAAGTATTATATACCTTCGTTGGAAATTTCACTTTCGTTAGGCTGGTTGTGTTTACCATTGACATTCTCAAAAGTTTTGTTGGAATTTTTTAAAATGACTTTACATTCGCTCGAACTAAACCTCGGGTTCTAATTGGTTCGGGGATGAACACTTGGGAAATAGGCTGCGTTGCATAGAAATAGCTATTGGGAACCCAAGGTTTTGTGGAGGCAATTTATTTCTATTTTCGGCAATTTCATGAATTATTGGATATTTCGGTTTTGTTCTTAACTGTATCTGCTGCCACAAATTACAATAAGACCAAAAAAGATGAAAAAAGTTTGATGTCATTTTAATCATTAGTTATCACTAATCACTCTTCGTCATTCAGCATATTTTTCGTCGATCAAAACAGTTTGAGTACACTATTATACCTAGTTTCCACAGATTAGACATATAAAAACCTAGCCAGCTGAATTCCACTTTTTTCGAGCACTTTTTCCGTAGCTTCGCAAGGTGACGTTTAACTTTAAGTGGTGCTTTAGAGTCCCCTTATATCAGCTTTCTAAATATGCTAACTAGACTGATTGCTGTTAATCTTGTGCGGTAACGAAAATTTGGCTGGCATTGCAGCTAGCTACGTCGGTTCTGCGCAATTTCGCTATAATGGTGTACGCAAAATCTATCCTTACTTTATTTCGCCTGGAATCGACAACTAAAGATTAGATTAGACTTTCTATTAGAGTATCACGAACAGCTTGAATTCTAGAAACTTCACAATATGTACCTCATAAGCCGCCTAAAATATATAAATGCTTTCTTTCTCCGCTCAAGCTCATTCGAATTCACTGCTATAGTTTTGATCACTTTCGATTTAAATGAGGCTCCTAACTAGGGCTTTGTTCTACTGTTGTCTGTTTATTGGAGGCTGCACTTGTGTTCCGACGAAGACGATAGTCGACACCATAAAAATGTGCCCAAGTCATCATTTCATCGGTGGTGAACCAGTGGTGTGGGTGTCCCATAAGGACTTCGAGAAGATCAAAAAGTTCGAAAACGGTACGGTCAGCCTGATTTGTGATTCGGAGACCGAAAAAGAGAATAAGCTGAATTGAAGCTACAGATCACTGAGAATTGAACGTTTATGTTATTTCAGTACTGACAGATTTATTTTTCTGCGATACTAATAACTTTGAGTTTTCAAGGTGTATGACTTATTTTAATAAACTATGAACGCAGTAATGTTTTATTTGCCTTGTAGGGAGACCTCTTCTTGGCGAGTCTAATCCAGCAAGTTCACACGAGCCACGTGGACCGAAACCATTTTAGCTTTCTAAAATCAAAGACGAAACTTGATTTCTCTGTGTCTAAACTTCAACGCGTCACTGCAGTTTGGGAACAAATTCAAACTTAAGCTTGGTTCGGTTGTGCCTGGGTGGACTCAATCGGTAGAGCGTTGGCCTGGTTGCCCAAAGGTTGTGGGTTCGATCCCCACCTCAGGCCCGAATTTTTCGGGTCGGAGGCGCTGTAGTGACACCCTTCATTCTTTTGTTTATTATCGTATATTCTTCTCTGTTGCGAGAATGACTAGTGAGATATTTCTGGAGAACAAAGAAACCTACTGTTGGGAGAAGATCATACCTGATCTGTTAACTGTTGCTCTAAAATCCGCTTGAGACACACCACGCTAACTTACTTACTTAGTGCATTATTCTACTAGCCGTGTTAAGTTACATTTTTATACTCATACATGTCGTAGTACAATATAACATTCAGTACAGGCCGACATTGAACTGACGTTTTACACACGAATGTGTGTAAAAACTGATCACTTCAACTGGATTTAATATTCACCAAAAACCCATAACACCGCAGTATATTTTAGGAATCCTCGTGATGAGACGAAAATTTATCTAGAATTTAAAATTTTGAAAAATTTGAAAAACTTTGAAAAAGTTATCTGGGTTTTTCTCCGGAATATATGCATGTTAAAATTTTGTTTGTTTTAGCAAAATTTTCCGCTTCTTAGGTTGGTCTATATCCAATATCTCTTCTTTGTTGTCCATTCCAGGTGACGAAAGTGGGGATTGGAAATAATTGGTTCGCAGCTTGTTATCGCATTTTTCTGAGATAGTGCTAAGGAGATTAGCAATTTGCGTTGGTATCTTCAATTAAGCCTTCGATACTGAAACAGAGTTTGAAAACAGGTTCACTCTTTGGTCGAGCAAAAAATTGCCACAAAGATGAAATAATTCATAAAACAAATATTCTATAAATATTTCAAATATTAACAAAATAACTGCAATAAATATTTATACTATACTATAGATATTAATTAAAAGTATGAGAAAATACCTTACAGTTACCTGCTGATTGCACTAAATTCTTTTAAGACAATTCTATTTCGTTAAATTGCATCTTAATATTTCTCTCGTGATACTTTTATATACTTCGTAGCAGTTTTTAGCGCATTCGCAGATATGTACGTTTATCGTGTTAAAATAAATAAAATATTAATTTTACTGAGATAAGTACCACAAATACTATTACCAAGTCTTCGTTCCAAAAATAGATACATCGTGTAATACAACGTCACGTGATGTCAAGTAGAGAGTTTATCGAATATACTTTGCTGCTACGAATATATGTGGTTGTTTACAGTGTCGAATCAAACCGATATCGTTTAGGGAGGCGCTTGCATTGCCAGGAACCGTTCTCCTAAGTTCAATTTTAAACCAATTCATTTCAAATTTTCAGCAGTGGTAGATAGTATTAAATACTGGCTAGCATATGTAGAATTTGAAGAGTCCAGTGCTTGGCTTGCGACCTACACAACAAGGATTGGTTTAAATTTTCAAAACGGTGCCATACATTGACGGCTGAATGAAATTAGCTCAAATTTTGCACAAATGAATAAATAAACCTAAAGCAGGGGCAATTTTTTCTGTTTATCGATATGCATTTCTGTGAATCTAACATTAATGTTCAAAAACTTTAAAAATCAATATTTCATTGATTTATTGAAACACCTACTATTGTTGAGGTTGCCAGAAACTGTTCAGAAACAGCTGATAATTTCACTTTTCAAACCTATGAAAGAATTAAATTCTAAAAATAAAGTTACTGAACCCAAAATTGATTCAACTTGCAGCAGCATCCTTGCTTTCGCCCTAGTAGATTTTCCACAGTTAATGGCCCGTAGCTTGTTGAAAACTGAACAAACCAACTCAAAATTTAAACTTAATATCTAAGACAAGTGTGGCTAACTTTTGTGTGAAAATGAGCAAAGTCATTGCCCTAAAATTTCTTCAAGACGGACCCTTCTTAAGCTTACGCCGTTAATTAGTTCTGGTTAATTGGAAAATAATTTGTTTTGAAAACTAGCATTCGACCTTTTTGCCTCATATTATGGGGGCTCCCCATGATTAGCTTTAACAAGACCCGCACTAATCAACCAACACATGGAAGCGCAAATTTAAAGTAAGAAAATAAAAATTTTACCCAACTTTTCAAGTCTAACAAGCCTATAATGGTGAAAAGGGCCATTTCAAAAATTTATATCCAAAATTTAAAATGTCAGATCTCCCACACTAAAAAATTGACCCGAGCTAAGATTTGAGCCAATACTCATTCATTTAGTTTTTGAGATTTCTAAATTTTATCATCAGTCCAAGTAATGGCAATTGTGTTGAAGGTATTTCTGTTCTTTGTTTGCATTAGATTGCAGATAGCCATCTCGCTGTACTTGCAGTGTTTCGCTCCAACGGCCGATGTGGAGTACGCCCGGATCCTGTCGGAAGATCAGGTCTGTGTGGATAGAATTGTGCGATCTCGGGTAACGTTTTCGTTATAAGCCGAACCTGATTATCTCTGTTTTAATTTATCGTTAACTTCAAGACCTGTTCGGACCATAGTTCTTGAATTCAACTGCTACAGTTGGGCTTTCGTCTATTTGATTGGAGCAACGGCCGTATTGGAATTCTTTACGTCCCTGGATTTTCTGGATATTGGAAATTTGATTTCGCGCTTGTTCAGTTGGGCAATGGTCGACAACTCTCCTGTCTCACAAGCTCTAAGTTGGATGGAAGCCCACTTGGTTCCTGATGAGGAGGGGATTCCTGTTCAGCACCATTTAACCGTATATGAGCGATTTGCCCAATCTCACCAAAATCCAATATCTGATCTACAGTTCAAACAACTATTGGCTATGAGATATGGGCCCCCATTCCGGCGTAACGACTGGTGGTACAGAGCGCTAAGAAGACAAAGATAAGTACCGGTATCGCTAAGAAGACAAAGATAATATGGAGAAAACGTGGTATTTAAATGAATAATATACTATATATACTATAATATACTATATATATGTATTTCTGTTCTTTGTTTGCATTGGAGTGCAGATGGCCATCTCGCTGTACTTGCAGTGTTTCGCTCCAACGGCCGATCTGGAGTATGCCCGGATCCTGTCGGAAGATCAGGTTTGTGTTATCGAATGGTATGATCCTGGATAACATTTTCATTAATGGCTGAACCAGACAATGTTGACTAAGACAACTCTGTTTCAATCTGGCATTAACTGCCAGACCTCATCGAACTAGAATTTCTGAGTTCAATTCCTGCTGCTGGGCTTTGGTGTATTTAATTGGCGCTACGGCCATATTAGAATTGGTTATGTCACTGGATATTGGAAATGGGATTTTGAGCTTGTTCAGATGGGCGATTGCCGACAGCTCATCTGTATCACGAACTCTAAGTTGGATGGAAGCCCACGTGACTCCTGATGGCGAGGGACTCCAGTTCAGAACGATTTCTATGAGCGATATGCCCGTTATGAGCGAAATCCAATATCTGAGCTACAATTCAGCCAACTCTTGACTATGAGATTTTGGATCCCCATTCCATCGTAACATAGAGCGATCCAATATCGCTAACATTCATGGTTATGATATTGTTTATATACAATTGCATAATTTTGACTGGTCTTTTTATTCATTTATTTATATTAGTATTTATTATACATTTATTTAATAGTAGATATAATATTAGATGATATCAAGAGTACATAGTATATAAGAGTGTGACAGCTGGCAGGGTCTCCGTTATCAGCTGTAAGTACATGCTCTGCACGCTAACGGTTGATCCCCCCCACACAAACGTGTATGTTCACTTCAAACAAATTTGGCCGCTACGTTTGCATGCTGAAGCTCGAAAACACAACTACTCAGTTGGTTCAATGTGCGTCTGTTGCGAGCTTTAACACGCAAAGATAGCGTTCTAAGATAGCAAAGTGAGCATACACGTTTGTGTGGGGGGTCAGCCGTTAGCGAACATAGCATGTACCTGCAGCTGATAACAGAGAACCTGCCAGCTGTTACACTCTTATATATTATGTGCTCTTGATGATATATACAATGTGTAATATTTAATGTATAGTGTAGTACAAGACAGAAAGTTAGGTGACTTTTGATCCACTGATATTGTCGTCGTCTGATATGTAGCAAATACTGACTACTTGTTCTATGCTTAAGTTAAGACATAGCAGCGGCATGGTCAGTGTTGGCAAGAGTGCAGAATACATAAGAGTGTGACAAGCGTCACACTCTATGTTATCAACTCGCGAGCCATGCTCTGCGCGCTAACGGCCCACCCGCAACTGCGTACCTAGTGGACCCCACCCCCTGCAAATCAGTACCTAGTTCGCAATTGCGTATGTTCACATATATTCTATAGTTGGATCTCTCAATGCACCACCAATTAGTTGCAACATTGTATTGAGAGATAAATGGGACGAATGCAATGCCCTTATGTTCTGCTATTTTTATTTTCCGGTTTGCTCCTTTTTACGTGTGAACTAAGTTTTGCTGAAATAGGAATCGCTGAAAAAACTTTCAATTGATAATTATTAATTTTTGTATTCAAAATCGTCAAAGTTAGCCTTCACAAAATCTTAATTAGAAAGGAATTGTCCGAAATTTCTTTGTTTTTGGAATTTACAAGGAAAAATCTCCAAAATCTACGAATCGAAGCTCTCCGCATAAGGATCAATGCTTCTTATAGACCTATAACATTTTTATATTATTATTAAACTGTTGTTTATTTTAATCATATTAGGAACTGATGTTTCAGGCTTTGCCAGCAGCGAGCAATGGATTAGAAAAATTATTAAAGGTATAAATGTTCCTGAAATCAAAGAATATTCTTGTGTGGTCAGAATTGGCATTAAAATATTAACTTATGCTGATCCAGTAACAAAGCAAGACATTGAACTTGATTCTAGTTACAAAATGTGCACTGGAGTTATAGTTGCATCACGGTTAATAGTGACTGCAGGTCATTGCCTCAAGTCAATTAGAAATATGGAATCCTTGTAAGTCCGCACCTGTAAATTTTTCACAAATGCGTTCTTGCATAGAACTTAGGGTTGAGGACTCTCGTATGCTTCAATAAGAACAGCAAGTTAAGCTTGCAACAGCTTGTTATAAAAACAACAAATTCACTTGGAAATGGACTCTAACAGAAGGGACTGGCAGAAGAATAACAAAATGTAAAGTAGTTGAAGACTTAAAATCAGTTAAAAATAACAGAAGCTGTAATATTTCCTAATAAATTTGCATCAATGCTGCTAGTTGACTGACCTACTGTAGAGAACTTAACCGCCCAGCAGATGCCAGATAGAGACTTGTTCATAGGATAAGCGGGGATACATACATATCCCAGGATATGGAAGAGTAGAAGGTCAATTTTACTAACAAAGCTTGTAAACCTAAAACCGCCTCCATAGCCGTGAACACAGAAAAGAACGCGTACCAACGCTTCCCTGTGTTGGGAGCGAACGGTTGACGCGTTAAGTTCCTTAATATTATTGTGGGTTCACGCACACAAATTCAGAAGCATGTATACTTGCAACTACAACGATGGACCAGTATAAGGACCGGTTATGAGATGTAGACCAACCAACCAATAGGATAATAAAATTTTCAGGATTAACATTTGAGTCAGACTTCAATGAGCACTAGCATTTACGTCTACCAATAAATAGGTAAACAAGCCAAGTAAGATTGATTTGCAGACTAAATTAATAAGAATGTAGTAAGAATAATTGCCCACATTACATTTGCTTTGACTATATAAGTGCTGCGTGTAAGCTTGGTATATTTTCATGCATTGACCCTATTATAACGTTTTCTTAGCTCATAGAGATTCCATATTCATCAAGATCTGTGAACTTTTCTTGACCATTGTG
This sequence comes from Trissonchulus latispiculum, assembly GCA_030248195.1. Classification (NCBI taxonomy): domain Eukaryota; kingdom Metazoa; phylum Nematoda; class Enoplea; order Enoplida; family Ironidae; genus Trissonchulus; species Trissonchulus latispiculum. The sequence continues at coordinate 25,638 of JASAND010007269.1, read as the reverse complement.
CAATCTCAGCGTATCGAGGGACAAAACTCGAATATGGAACATTTTCGAGCTTTGGCCCTACTACAACTTTCATTTTTTTGGAAAAATTTTTGGGTCAAAAACAACACAACAAAACACAAAATTTGAATTCTTTTATTAAATTATATTATGTATCAGTGGAAAGCTATTGGTGCAGGGATAAATTGTTTCACAGAATTATGGCCCGAAAAAGCCCGATATGTCAATGTTACGTTAACTGCTATTAAATATTTCATTAGATCAGGGGAAAAGGTGTCCTTGTTTGTCGGTAAGATCTTGTAAAAAATGCATGCTCACCAAGGCTTAGAATGATGCGAAACTATTTTTAACTAGTTTTTAAAGGTGCATAACCAAAATAGCATAAAAATTTAGTTGATTTGCAAATGGGGTTCCGGTGACATGGCGAGTTGGCAACGTTAATAAAGTTATCATATCAACATATAGCAGTTGTTTATTTGTGTCATTCGAATCGAACTATTCGCCGTTCAGAAACAAATGGAACGTTCCGACGTTTGTATCAAAATTTTACATTTACATGTACGCAGCATTAAATATGTACTTGGAATGTTCAGTAAAATATTAAATAAAGTTCAATAAAAGAGCTTTATTAACTTTATTAAAAATTATCAATAACCAACAACGTTGACCGAAAATAGCATAAAGTTACCCAACCAAAAAATTTTTCACAGCTGAGTTTACGCAACATCGTTGAGTGTCTAACTAACCGAAACAGTTACCAAAGAAGTTAGAGTGAAATTACAATAATCGCGAAATACATGGAGCGTTTGTAAAAATTTCAATTACTTTTATCGATTTTCAAGGAATAAAGGTTATTTTATCCGCAATATGATTCTGCAATTTGTTTTGCTTCTAGCACTCAATGAAAAAGCTTTTTCAAGCGCCTGCCAGCGACAACTTGGAGGATTTAAATTGAATCTAAGGGTGTCTGTAATCCTACGCCTCCTTTCTAATGAAACTGTCGTAAACAACTATATTCTAGAAAAATCTTAATCCTAAGTACCCTAGCGTTTCTAAACCGCTAAAAATCACATTTCATAATTTGTTTTTAAGAAGCATTTGTCTTCCTACTTCACCATGAAATCGATAGCTATGGTTTTTCTATGCGGTTTTCTTGTCATCGGCAACTGTATTACAGTTCAGCTGATTATCGACCAAATAAATGTCGACCTTTTGAAAGAGTGTCCTTCTGGAATTTATTTGGGAGACAAGGAAACTCCAGCTGTCCTGTGGGTCTTGGCGGAGGCATTTGAGCAGACCAAGGAGTTCCAGAATGCCACAGCAACCTTTTTCTGTGACACAAAATCCGATGGTGATAAAGAGTATAACTAGAAACAAGGTTGCTTCTAACGAAGAGTTGAAACTTCTTATTGTGGCTTTAAAAACAACATATCACGTTCAAATATTGTGAAAGGGCTTTCCAACTGATTTAGTGTTTAATGTTTGTATATTATTTATACATTTCTTGTTCCGAACTTTAACTCATAAACAGCAAGCAGAAGCTTCATCTAAGTTGTCAGCTTTCAGCATACTCTGAGGTGAAACTCACAAGTTCGTTATTAGGCTCCGCTACGGTTTGGACAACTGCGGCTCATCGTTATCATAAATAACACGATAATATACAATAGAATAAGGACGGACCCTGGAGAACCATAGTTGTTCCGAAATAATTTGAATAATATTAACTAATCCTAAATGAGGATTGTACCATTTGCTTAAAAGTTTTTAACGGCACATTTCTAACGTTATCGTGTAGGGGCTTGGTTCATGCACGCTAAGGTAAGTTGATGTAAAGTATAATTGGTCAGTAAACCTTAGCTATTAAGTCATCGGCGAGAGTTTTGACGCATACATTTGTTTATGCAAACTCTCATCAAATTTAGGGTTCACAGCGATATAGATAATGCCAGTAATTAAACAAATATTAAGAATCAATCAAATCAATCAAATCTTAACAAACTAATCTTTTTAAACAACAAATTAAAAAGTAATTTGAAACAACCTACGCGTGCCATACTTTGTATGCAGGATACTCAGCCTTGACAAATGCTGCCCTAGATAAATGCGATTGCCGTTTTTTTGAGCCAAGTTTGAGCCAACTTAAATTTACATTTAAGTTTTGTAATAAAAGTGTTGTAAGCGTTGACAGAACTCGTAACTGTTGACACCGAACTGAGGCTGAGCATAATGGACTTTTGCGTTGCTTTGACTTTAAGCATATCCTATAACTTTGGAAAAAGACAAGAATCATAAAAATTATAATGTATTGTTAAAGCATACGTTAAATACTGCTTCTAAGATTAGTTACCTTATACTCTTTAAATACACGTTAAAGCTAATGAAACCCGTACAACGATCTTCAGGCTTCCGCTCTGTAGCTCACTTACCTTTGAAGACTATTTAATGTTTAAAGAAAGCAGGGTTCAAATTCTCGCCAGTGGTGATTGCTTGGGAACATTTATGCGAGGTAAAAACTGAACTGCTTTAAACATTATAAAGTATCACTTAGAAGGTTGAAACTAGAAAGATTCTTTAAAATGCCACCTTGCTACTCTTTATTTTAAAATTTTACACTATGGCAGGGAATTAGTTTGCAACTAACTAGCCACCAGTCAACGTTTCAGAATACTACCCTGCTAATGATGGGATTATTCCTAGAACATTGTATGATGTATATGTGCTGATTTGACATAGTGATGTGATGATTTTTGTTGAGTATTCTATTAACTAGTTCTACAAAAATTGTTGTTGACTAAACTAATACTACAAAATAATTAAATTTTTCAGCTATTGTTGAGAGAGAGTAGCCAGTAAAAAGTCGTCGTTGAAACTGAAAGAAGAAGGTACTCGATTTCGAAAATGTGATGAGACATGATTCGTATGATTTAAATGTAGAAGAGTTCTCGTATCGGCAATTATAATAAAACTAGTATACAAGCAAATGCGAGCATATGGAACGGAATAGTAGTTTAAGTTTGTCACATATCACGGATCCGATGAATTCCACAGAAATTATTACAACAAAAATCACCCACAACCTAGCAAATACCTTCAAAATTTCCCGAAATTGATCCAACGTCAACTGTTCTCCGAACGAATTCTGTAACTGTCCGGATTTTCGATGCTGCCGCCTGATCTTTTCGTAAATTCCGAATTCAGTCATCCACATGGAGGCCCACTTTAACGAACCCTTTAGATGAGATTTCGATTTGGGGACCGCAAATGCCTTTAAAATTGTTGGACTATCACACATCTCAACTGCAATCCAACCAAAATAATGGGTCCAATACAGATCGTCAAGCAGTGTGGCCATAACAGTCGGAGCCATAATTAGTCCTCTAGATGTATAACTTCTGATACCTTTAGATGGGTCAAAGTAGATAAATCGATGCTTCAGAACCGCTGTGCGAAGACCCGCATTTTCCATCCAAAAATTCTCGGCAGGCCAATTGTCAAAAACCTTAAGTACAGAATACTTCTGTTTGCTAATAATCGCTGCCAAATCTTGGCGAGAAACACAGCTCGAGAAAACAGGTTTCGAATGCAAAGCGTCAATCAAGCCGTCACTGTAGAATGTCTTCAGAATTGCCATAAAATGGACGATGAACGTCAAAATCTGGATAGTGTATCTAGAATTAGTGATTTGCAAAATCCATAAGGCTATGCACGAAAGGCCAATCAACAACCAAATTGTGGATTTGAACGGTTTCAGCAAATATACGGCCAAATTTTCAGGCCAAGGTTTGACCAGGAAACCGTACCGGTCGCTATCGCATGGAATCTGAATTGATTCTATCGAGGGATAAAGATCAACCTCAATCGATGGCGTTGTTACATCAACAGTACCGTTTGCAATCAATTCTGTTAATTCGTTAATACTTTTGGCCTCCACCACACTAATAGATTTATTGAAAAAGTAGGCCAATTCTCGAAAATATTTTACTTCTTCAGTAGGATGAAGTCGGCAGGTACTGGACCCGGTACGGAGGTACCGTAAATTGCACTCAAACCGAGCTTTACCGCCGTCATTATTTAGCAGGGGAACAGTAAGCATTGACACCAAGCGATGAAATGTTAGCAAAGAATATTTTTCCTGACACAATGGTTAACACTGGAAGCCTGAGTGAATTTTTCTATAACCCAGGTGCGGAGACAGAAGCTTAATTGGTAGGCAGCTCTGTTATCAGAACTTCAGGTGTTTATTTAGGCAACTATCAGAATATTAAGTGCCATTTGTAATAGTAGCAAGGCACACAAACGAAACGTAAACACGGCTTGGGTTATTTGCCGATCGAAGCAATTTCTTGCATTCGTAAATTTGCTAAATTCTTTGAGAGTTCCGGTCTGCCTGTCGCGATATTCCGTCGTTTGAAGCAAGCAAAAACATGCTAGTGTATTTTATACGGAAAATCTGTACACACCATATAATAAGTGATAACGTTAAAAATGTTAAACATGGTCAAAAGGTTTAAAAATTCAAAATAAAAAGGTCAAAAAATTCTATACAGACCGACTTTACTCCCTGGCCAACAGGCCGCACTGTGTTTAAACTGGCCGGTCGGGTGGGCTTAAAAGGCAATGATGGAAAGTTGTCCTGTTAATAGCAATGCTCAAACACGCTCTATGTCTTTGTCTCTTTGACAAAATTCACAATTAGTTTTAAGAAAGAAATCTGCAAAAAGAAAACAACATTGCTCTGTACATATAATCACATTTTTGAATTTTAAGATTTCAAATGAATCCAAATAATATCTCATATCAGGTAATTTAATTTTAATTAGCTAACTCCTTTCGAATATTGAAAAAGAGTGCTACTGCTTTCAGAACGGTAATTAATTTTTAAAACGTAACCTTCTGTGACAACGCGGCTTATAAACGTATAAGAATGTGCACTGGGATGCCTTAAATCAAATTTAATCAAAAGAAATAAGTAATCCTTATAATATTCATAATCCATGTAACCAAATTAAGGGTCTATTATAAGTAATCCTTATAATATTCATAATCCATGTAACCAAATTAAGGGTCTATTTATCCAAGCTGTAGACATATAACCTAATATTCTCGTTTATAGTCTCTGAAATTTCAAAATAATTTTTATTTCCTCGTAGCTTTGAAAGTTGAGGACCGTCAAGCGGATTTGTTTTCTGGATGTAGTCCGACTTACTTTTAGTTCTTCTTCTTTTATTTCTAACTCTCAACTCACATTTAGTCTCCTTCTGTCTTTTTCCTATTTATAGTGAGCGGCTTTTTGCCTTGTAGTCCAAGGTTTTTGTCATTTTGCATTCCCCCATTTGCAGCTTTGAATCCAATGTTGTCCTTACTTTGTGATTCATTATTGGTTGCCAATAATTCGTAAATTGGTTATTCTTATTTCTAACGACTGTATTCTCATCATTTGCATTAGTCGCGAAATATTTTCACATATCCCGAAACATTTTTAACGCTTTGACATATTATTAACATCTCTCTCGAAATACTTGATAGAGTTACGCAGTGATCAAAATATTTTAAGGTCTTTAAAGCTACTAATATACAGGTATTTCGAGACAAGTCACCAACTTTCCGGAAATCTTGTTGGTTCGAGGGTCGAGTTTAAAGTGACAAGCCAATATTTGTTTGTAGTAACTCAACTAAAATGCTAGCTGTCCAATTTATTTTTCTTAATAATCTTAGTTTCAAGCGTCCAGTAACCTATATAAATAGCCCGGAATATTCGGGGACCAACTTGGGTTATCCGTGCTCATCAAATTTACTCCGGGTTTTAGTTGATCCCACGCGGCTCGTGGGATCCGGAATTCCACGAAATTAGCCTGTACCCTAGCAGTGGAATTTCCGTAAAACACAATGCATTCACAAAGATAGATCAAGTATTTGACACTTTTGTTGGAAATTTCACTTTCTTCGGGCTGGTTGTGTTTACTATTGGCACTCTCAAAAGTTTTGTTGGCAATTTCTTTAAAAACGACTTTACATTCACTCAAACTAAACCTCGGGTGCTCTTTGGTTGGGTGACGAACACTTTAGAAATAGGCTTCGTAGAAGTGACTGTCGAAAACCCAAGGTCCCAAGGTTTGTGGAGGCATTTTATTTCTATTTTTGTCCATTTCTACTGGATATTTCGGTTTTGTTCTTAATTGTCAGTGTTGCCCCACATTACAACATGACCCAAAAAGATGAGAAAAATTTGCTGTCATTTCATTCCTTCTTTATCCCTAGTCACTTATAACACTTCGTCATTCAGCATATTTTGCGTTTTCCTGTCGTTACCTCATTTACAGGAGGGAATATAATTACTTTTCCTGCTAAAGTTTTCTTATCTTAAGCTCAATTCAAAAGTCGTGGGCAAAATTGCTAACCCTCTTAGCAGTAATACCCCCAAAGCTCTCCTGTACAAGTTTCAAGCCAATTATCGTTAATCCTCACTTTATTTCGCCTGGAATCGACAACTAAAGACGATTTTGAGATGTCCTGCTTTCGAATAAGCAGCTTTTCTATGAGAGTGTCATGAACAGCTTGAATTCTAGAATATATTTCGTCATAAGCCGCCTAAACTATATAAATGCTTTCTTTCTCCGCTCAAGTTCATTCGAATTCACGGCTATAGTTTTGATCACTTTCGATTTAAATGAAGCTTATAACCAGGGCTTTGTTCTACTGTTGTTTGATTATTGGAAGCTGTACTTGTATTCCGACGAAGACGATAGTCGACACCATAAAAATGTGTCCAAATCATCATTTCATCGGGGGTGAACCAGTTGTGTGGGTGTCCCATAAGGATTTCGAGAAGATCAAATGTTCGGAAACGGTACGGTCAGCCTGATTTGTGATTCGGAGACCGAAAAAGAGAATAATTGAATTGAAGCTATAGATCACTGAGAATTGAACGTTTACGTTATTTCAGTACTGACAGATTTATTTTGCTGCGATACTAATAACTTTGAGTTTTTCAAGGTGTATGACTTATTTTAATAAACTATGAACGCAGTAATGTTTTATTTGCCTTGTAGGGAGACCTCTTCTTGGCGAATCTAATCTAGCAAGTTCACACGAGCCATGTGGACCCAAATCATTTTAGCTTTCTAAAAATCAATAAAACTTGATTACTCTGTCATGAGAATTACAAAAGTCTGACCAAAAACTGTAGAAAGCCAAATTGTTTTCCTTATATCTGGAAAACGCTTCAAGATAGCTACCATAAACTATATTTGATGAACCGGACTGATGAGATCTTTCTTTTCGTGAAACATTTTTTGAGATTTCCCGTGCTATTTCAAAGGGCGCCGCTTTTTTGTGTCCAGAAAGATTGGCACATGGTACTACCGCGATTTTTTCAGGAAAATTTTCCCCTTGTCTGAAAGTCCTACACGCCAAATTTCAACTTTTTTGGTTAAAATTGCGTGAGGTATTCCATTTTTCTGTTTTCAAAATCGAGCCAGGTGGACCGAAACCATATTAGCTTTCTAAAATCAAAGACGAAACTTGATTTCTCTGTGTCTAAACTTCAACATGTCACTGCAGTTTGGGAACGAATTCAAACTTAAGCTTGGTTCGGCTGTGCCTGGGTGGGCTCAATCGGTAGAGCGTTGGCCTGGTTACCCAAAGGTTGTGGGTTCGATCCCCACCTCAGGCACGAATTTTTCGGGTCGGAGGTGCTGTAGTGACACCCGTCATTCTTTCGTTTATTATCGTATATTCTTCTCTGTTGCGAGAATGACTAGTAAGATATTTCTGGAGAACAGAAAAAGATACTGTTGTTAGGAGAAAATCATACCTGGTCTGTTAACTGTTGCTCTTAAATCCGCTTGAGACACACCACGCTAACTTACTTACTTAGTGCATTATTTTACTAGCCGTGTTAAGTTTTTATACTCATACATGTCGTAGTACAGTATAACATTCAGTACAGGGCGACATTGAACTGACGTTCTGACACACGAATGTGTGTAAAAACTGATCACTTCAACTGGATTTAATATTCACCAGAAACCCATAACACCGCAGTATATTTTAGGAATCCTCGTGATGAGACGAAAATTTATCTAGAATTTAAGATTTTGAAAAATTTGAAAAACTTTGTCAAAGTTATCTGGGTTTTTCTCCGGAATATATGCATGTTAAAATTTTGTTTGTTATAGCAAAATTTTCCGCTTCTTAGGTTGGTCCCAATATCTCTTCTTTGTTGTCCATTCCAGGTGACGAAAGTGGGGATTGGAAGTACTTGGTTCGCAGCTTGTCCACGCATTTTTCGGAGATAGTGCTAAGGAGATTAGCAATTTGCGTTGGTATCTTCAATTAAGCCTTCGATACTGAAACAGAGTTTGAAAACAGGTTCACTATTTGGTCGAGCAAAACATTGCCACAAAGATGAAATAATTCATAAAACAAATATTCTATAAATACTTCAAATATAAACAAAATAACTGCAATAAATAAATTTAATTTTGTAATATTGGCCTTGCGTGACCTCTATAATAGGGCGTAACTATTGCGTGTGGTTACGTCCATTCATGTTTCCATTCATTGAGCCTCTGTTGGCTCTCTCCCAGCAAAGACTTGCCTCGCAGAGAAAGAGTTAATACTAGGTGTACTAGCCCTTAGGTGTAGTAATACGTTCGGAGGGGGCTTAACTCCCTCCCAAATAATTAACATAAAAAGAAATTAGTTAGTCTTAGGTAGTTTCGTACGTAAAATAATAATATCTAATTTTTAATCTACATAAAAATACGTAATTCCTTGTATGCACATTTTTATGCAAAAATTGCCCTCTTGTTTCATTTGCTGGAAACGTAGGAATTCCAGCAAGGGAGAGCAATTGTTGCTAGGATTAACGAGCGGCTTCTCTTGTCTACGGCCGAAAGGTCACGCCCAACAGGAAAGAAAGGGGCTTGGAAACAAGGAAGCGCTCCAATATAATAACTACGAAATTTATTAAATCATTAAGTCAAGTCAGCACTTAATATTTGGTTTTTCATAATCGGCCCCGAGAGGCCCTTATTTCGTACAATTTCGTTTTTCAATTCGCGAAAATTAATTTTTAAGTCAAGAATTTCCCCTTTGGTTACCTTTACGTGTTAACCAAAAAGTCTGCAAAGTTTCCCAAAATTCAGCTTGGGAAATTCATCAAATAGGGGTCAGTTGGAGGGTCATAATTTCATTTTCCTCGTTAATCTCCCCTCCAACGGACCAGCCGCCTCGCCAGCCAGCGTCGGGCACACGCTTTAATATAGGGAGCTTCCAGAATTTTCTGGAAGCTCCACCTAAAATCAAAGGAAATCCGACAGAGTGCAAACACCAGTGAGCTGTCAGGCTCTTGTCAGCTCACTGGAAATTTCAAATTTTCAGTCAGTGTTTGCCTGAGTCCCGGCCGAGAGCGGTCGGTTGTTCCCCCCAAATTTAAGTGTGTCTCCCGTTGTGCCAGCGATTTGGCCGGGAATAAAGGCATACTTCTCCCCTTTAGGACGCGAGTTAGGGACCTCCTCTGACCATCGCACAGGTCAGAGGAGATGATTGAGCAACACAGCAAACACCACACATTGAGGGCCAAATGAGCGCATTATGCTCGGCCAGATTCACACAATTAGGAACGCATTTTTAGGGACTTTTCAGGAGGCCTTTGGCCTATTTTTTCCTTTTTATTCGGCCTTGGGCCACAATATAACTAGTACATTTTAACCAAGCCACGGCCTAATTGGCCTTTAATTTTTAATTAGGGACCTTATGCCCAAATTTTATCTTTTTTCTTATTTTTTGGGGTTTTGTAGAAGAATTGGGATTCTGAGTGGGGACCCATCCCTAGTTAAGTTAGGAGGTCCCTTGGTTACGGCCTCATACCAGATCTGAGCTAAATTAGGGATTAACTCTCCCCACAGCCGGAAATTAGGAATTGCCGGCCGTAATTGCAAAAATAGGCGCTACTGAAGCTAAAAACATTGTCTGTAATTGTGAATTGTATTCTTGTGTAGGTCGGCTACTTAAAATTAATGGGAATTAAAATCCAAGAATCGTTTTAACTATTAATTATCTAGTTGTTCGCAGGGGAATGGCCGACTACCCCGTAGTTAATTTAATCCAACAGAAACTGTCCTTAGCGTAATGTGTGTGTGTATTATTGTTTTATAGTAATAATTGCCTGAGCAATTATTACTCGTTCTGCTTTCCAAAGTTATCAAAGTTCTAAAATACGTAGTCTCTGTCAAACTTTAAGTTCATGAATTTCAAAATAAAAATGGAAGTCAGTCAATTTCAGAATCAGGACAAAATGTGCATACAATAAGTAGTTAAGTGATATTAGGGAGTAGTTAGGACTGGTGTCCGTTCAAAACGTCTAAAGTCAAAACGTCTAACGTTCATAACGTCTACCGACGAAACTTCTAACGACGAAACGTCTACTGACAAAACGTCTAATTTTTCTAAAATTGTGTCACCCGTTCAAAATGTCTAAAATCATTTTAAAGAAAGCAAATCAGGTTTAATATTATTTTAAAGTAAATGTATTTCAATTCTAGAAACAACTATTCTAGAATTTTATAACTTATGCTTAAAATTAATAAGTAATCAGCAATCAGCGAAATCTGTTGCACCATCTTTACAGATTACAGTCAGTAATCAGTATTCAGTAAATATTCAGGAAATTGTTAAAAACCTACTTCACTAACTGTAATCTACCCCTAAATCACTTTGGTAACTTTAGCGAATGATCAACCTATCCTTTCAAACAGCAACCATTTACCAATAGCCAGAGAATCTGCTAGAGAGTCTGCTTTCGTTACGCCATTTAGGTACCAGTTTAGTCACCGGACAGTAAACCGGTAGTTAACAGAATAGTCAATGACTAGTCAAATACTGAAGCTAATGCAGAAAATAAGAAGTATATTTGGGACAATGCCAGAACTTCAAAGATTTGGCAAGACCCTGCCACCAATGCCCAAAGCGTCCTATATGAAATCTGACCCCGACCCATGCAAAATAAGTAAAATAATCACCAAAAGTTGTGGAGTTTAGACGTTTTGAACGTGTGACACAATTTAGAAAATTAGACGTTTTGTCAGTATACGTTTCGTCGTTAGACGTTTCGTCGTTAGACGTTATGAACGTTTGACGTTTTGACTTTAGACGTTTTGATAGGGAACAATGTCCTAACTGTTATGATTGTATAAATTGTATAGGTAAATGTTGGTGTCATAGTAGTTGTGTGAATGTGATCTCCAAATTTACGTAAGCGGCTCTTTGGGCAAATTCCTCCTGAGTTGTGAGGTCCCAAAAGTAGCCCCTTTTCTAGAGTGTGAATTATAGACCAAAATTGGGTAATTGTGAGTGTGAATGAGGGCATACCATGTAAACCCCCTTTGTCTGATAAGGGTCTTGGGACTGCCAGATTGAATGTGTAAGTATTCAGATATTAGGCAGGGATTGGGCCAAGTTGAGTTGCAATTTGGCCCCTAACCGTAAGTAATTAGGGTTTCATTCAAAACTTGGCTGCTAGTTTGACGCGAAAATGCTGTTTTTTGGAGTGAATGTTGTGTGTATCCTGCAAGGAAACGGTGGGCTGTTCTGTAGTTTAGAGTGGGTTTGCAACCTAGGGTCACGGGGACCCCGAATTAGGACTGTAAATCTGTTGGGTTTCCGGTCATCCGTGTAGGTATCCCTGCGATTAGGGGACGGATGAGCCGCATTCGTGGAATCCAGGACCAGCTAAATCAGAACTATAACAGGAGTAAGGCATAAAACAGCATGGAGTTCACTACAATCCAGTATTTTACAGTTGACGTCCGAGTAGCGGACTAATAGGTCATCTAGTTTCAATCCAGAAAATAAGGCCAGTTTTGTTGTATTGTAACTTGTTAGTCGGATAGTGTCTAATCGGTGTAGTTAGCTTTAGTTAAGGATAAGCGCATTATTTGTCTTATTTAAAACGGTTGTTGGTTCATGTTTCGCAACGTCTAATACTCAAAATCGTGTCAGTTATAATGCCAGTTTTGAGAGGCACAGAATGAACCAAACGAAAAGAAAAGAAATAGACCGTGCTCAGACTTGAACTCAGGACCTTCGGCGGGTTGGGCCGATGCTCATCTATTGAGCCACAGCGGGTTATCATTAGAACTAGTTCCTGCTAGCTTATGTACTGTAGCAGTTTGGCAACCCAGCACATGTGTGTTGAACTAATACACTATATGCACAAATTACGCATATGTGGAAGTAAACTTTAATCACGATTTTCTCATTAACACCTGGACGGTTTGAGCTGTTTCAAAATGGAAAATGTTCAGCTCTTCAAACTCTACAAAATGATATAACTTTTACCCCGATTATTTTTCATTAACTAATTAACACAACCAAGTCAACGTTAACACAGGAATGTTAAGCCTGCGCAGAACACAATCTGCACAGGTATTAATTAACTTTAATTTTTTTCTCTCTAATTACTGAATATTTTTGGTACTCTAAGCGTAAAAAGGTTCAGTTTTTCAAGCGCTACAAGAATATGTAACTTTTATCCAAATTCGTGTTCACGAAAGTTTTGTTAATTTATATGCTAGTTTTGCACGAGTACTGACATGTGCTCGTGTGAAAGGGTGGTTGTACGTGCGACTACCACTCGGCTGGCTGCTGGGGTTGCCAGCGCCGGATCGAAAGCGGTTCGGTATGTCCCCTGTTAGGGCACTAGGACAGGTGGGAGGTAGATTCAGAAGTAGAAGTAGTTCGGTAGGTCGGTAGGTCGGTAAGTAGGGACTGCGTAGAATGGCTGCAGAGACAGTGAGTGAGTGAGTTTTTGCATTTTGGCATAAACTAACTAAAATTAACTATATGCGAAAACTCACTCAAAATCAGCCAGTTAGTTTAAATTTAAGTTAATTAGTTCATTCCGAACAGGAAAATAATTAATTAATAGGGATTTTAACTCAAACAACCAGTCAGCAATAAGTTTTAGCTTTATTATTACGTAGGTTTTAGCTATTTAGTGTATGTAAGTAGATAGGCATCAATGGATCCAATTACTGCAGGTATTTAACAATTGACCATCTTCCAATATCAGAAATTCACTGAAAATGCCAAGTTTCGCATATATTTGGGTTAATCGGCTGGCCACGGGAAATGAACCCATTTCCCGTGGTAAATCAACAAAATTGGGCCAGAAACAGGCCGAAAATGTTATCCAGTCATATTGCCTGCCCAGGAGATTATGTTAAATTCAGTCAGATTCAGTTCATTTTCATTCCAAAATGGCCCTAGGAGGCTGGCTTTTGTAAGAGAAAGGCACGGGCAAATGAAGTCAGAAAATAGGCTGTAAGCAGCGCATTTTGTACGTTTTTCAAGAGTGTTTCGTTTAGCTGCGAGATCAAATCAGGCCCAACCGGGCCAAAGGTAGACACCTTATGAACCATCCCATCTAAGCAGGGAATTGCATCAAATTCCGCCAAATTCTGTAAAATACAAGCTAAAAATGGCCACGAAGGCCCATTTGGTGACAAGAAAGTACTAAAAGTGGCTAACATTGTCAAAAAGACAAAAACCAACAATTTTGAGTCATTCCGTCAATTTTCGAGCTCAAATGGGGCCCAAAATGCACATTTTGGGCCCTGGAAAGCAAAGGAACGAGTAATGGTTGCTGGGTTCGATTCCCGCACCATAATTTTGTACAAATGGATTTTAACCCATTTGATTCAGGTGCGGAGACGAAGCTACGCTGCTCTATCCCAAATCTGAACTGCCCGTGGATCTTTTAAGTCTTGTGTCACTCAAATAGTCAGAATTAGTTGCTCATTGGTGGACCGCAGAAGTCCGGATCAGTCATTTCAGCAGTCAGTCAGATAGTTGGAACCAGTCAATTTTGGAAGGTACATAGACGGCCTGTATTGCCGAGTACTGGATTAAGACGGAGACAGCGAGCGTAGTGCACTGCCTGATCAAAGTGGGAATCTAGACCAAAAGCCCAAAACGAAACGTTATCTCTCATTCTTTCACTTGAAAAGCTAACCATTTCTTTTATTGAATTCAACATGGTTTCCAAGATTTTCCTCCCCAGTTTCGTATCAGAAAGCGTTCCTCCCCTATCTCAGACCTAATAGTCGGCCACAACTCCCAAAGAAGAAGTAAGACCAACGACATAGTTAAACTTTGTGTGTGTAATTGTGTTAACTTTCGTTAATTAGGAATAGGTAAGGCCGAACCAGGAAATCCCCCACTTTCTATCTCTCCTCGAAAGATATTTCCGTACAGTAACCCTGTCTAGGTGTTGGAGCGGACCTGCTGGAAAGCAGGTCCAACATTCGGAGACTCACCCATAGACCAACCCCAGGTTTAACTTAATTAATATTTGCTGATTTGTAGTTTTATTGATTTGTAGTTTGGTAATCCGTTTTGTAAGGACGGATAAAGAGTCGCACAGCACAAGCATATAGGCGCACGAGAAAGCATATAGGTATTAATTAGCAGAGCGTTTGAGACAGTGTAATAATTAGGTAATTGAGACCAAGTTTGAGAAAGAGAAGAAGAAGAGGTATCACTGAACCTTGTCCCTAACATAAATATTCATCGGATAATACTATCCTAAGTTAGGATAATATTAATAGTCAACTAAAGACGGTTACTGGCAACTCTGGTACAGTAACTGAACACTGTACTGAACTGTATTTGTACCAGTCTCTGCACAGCTTGTAACGACCCCTAGTAATAACGCTTGTTGTATCGTAATTGTTATTCTTTTAAAAGTGTACCTATCATAACTGTATTAATTCTAATAAATAGCTGGTGTGTCAGACTTCGAGTCTTAGAGTTGCATAGAGAGGCGCGATTGTCTCTGAAAGCCAGGCGCGATTGCCATACAAGGAATTCACAGCACAAGGATTGGATCAGGACTAATCAAGGTAAGCTCTGATCAGGAATTGGAAGATTCATCATCAATTCGGAGATCAAGTCAAAGCAAGTGCTGACCCCTCTTGCTGATCTGCTGAAATCCAGCGCATCAAACGAACTCACACAACCCCTACAAAGGTTGGCTGCAGGGAATCTCTGATTTTGGAACACCACCTTTCGGAGATCCAGTGCCTAAGTCTGCTTCGATAAGTGGACGCGCTAACCTTCCGTGTGATCGAGTCTAAGGTGGATCGAGATTCAGATCTCACTAACTTCATTACATAAATTAACCTAACGCAGGGGCAATTTTTTCTGTTTATCGATATGCATTTCTGTGAATCTAATATTAATGTTCAAAAACTTTAAAAATCAATATTTCACGGAATATGCGTTTTCAACAAAAACTAAAAAACTGTCTCTCCGTGCCTTTCCAATAAACGTACATGCAAAATTTCAACGACTTTGGTTGAAGCATTTATTAGAAAACTAAATTTGAAAATTTTGCACTAATCTGTTCGGTTTTGCGCACATATTGTGCTTTTAATAAGTTGCATGTATTTCATAAAATAATAAAGAAATCCAACATAAAAACGTCATGAAATATCCTCAAGAATTCAATTACGAACGATTAGATTTTACTTTGCCACACGTTGTGGGAATGGTCAACGTAACTTTGCCATATATTCAATCTTAAAATTTCTATTTTTTTAAGTCGTAGCGGTAGCAGTAGCCAAGCACGAGGTCTCAGTTGCCGAAATTTTGTCAAAACATGCCCCGCCAGCCAAAGTAACTTCAGTTGGGATTTCTTTAAATTTGAGCAATTCTTCAGAATTTAACATCTATAATCCCGATAATGTAAGCGCAACCTTAAAAAATGGAACGCTCCAACTTTTGTAGCAAAATTTTACATTTACATGTACCGACAGTATGAAATAATGAGGAATTTTCAATAGAACATCCATTCCAATACTTTATCAACTTTATTAAAATTATCTATAACCAACAGCAAACATCTGAAAATGTCGTAAACCTACCGAAACCAGAAGCTTTTTACAACTGAATGCCCGAATTGACAATTAGTTTATGTCACATTGCTTATTACCTAATTAACCAAAGAAATTATAGAGAAGTAAAAACTGTAAGAATCGCCGCCTACTACAACCAATGCTACACGTAAGTAGATTCGTAAATTGTGGCCATAAACTATGCACAATGCGTCTAATTGCGAAGACTGCTGTTTTGCAGCAAAATCGCTGGCAGTGCTGTTGTAGTAATGCTATTCGTCGCCTAGATGTGTGAGGGACTACCGTTTAGACTGGTTAGACTTAGACGTTAGACGTAGACGTTAAACTAGCTAAAAACGGGCCTCAAAATGACGAAAGACGTAATAGCAAGAGTAAGACTTTGTAGTTATGCTACTAGGCATGTTATTAGTTATCAGAGCGCCTACTATTAAATATGTATAACTAAGCAAAATTGAAAATGGTCGCCAATTCAAGTGATGCAGTTAATCAGAGTTTGTCAATAGCTACGGCACGGCAGACACTATTACGCAATGGCTTGCGTATGACGAGGAGGCGAGGCGTGCACATAGGTGTAACGGGGATTTGGGTTGGCGGGCGGGCCAAATTACAAATTTTACAAATTTTGGGGGCGGGCCCCCTTTTTAGACCTCCCCCAAACCTCCCCTCCAAGACCCCCCCAAACCTCCCCCAAAAAATTTTTCAATTTTTATGGCAAAAATCGCATTTTCAGCCATTGCTAATGCCAACAAACATCCAACCGTTACGTAACTAATTTTAACATTAGACAGGGCCTTTATACTCGAAAACTTGATTGCCAGCATGCTTGTAACTCCAAAATAGGGTCAATATTGAGTCAGAAAGTCCATAAAACTTTTGAAAACGTGTATTTCACGCAATAATGAACACTTTAAGCCAAAAATTTGGACATTTTTGAAAAATTTTGCAAAATTTACCCTAAAAATACCCGATTTTTGGCCAATTTTTCGCGCCTTCGGCGCGACTACCCCCCCCCCAGTTGGGGGGCGGGGCGGGGGCCCCCAAAAATTTTTGGGGGTGGTTTGTAAAAATGGCTGGGGGGGTTACCCCCCCCCCCAAACCTCCCCCCAATTACACCTATGGGCGTGCAGCAGATAGGTCAGGGGCGGTGGGGGGGGGGTGGCGGGGACCAAATGGAGGGGTCGCCAACCCCCCCTAAAAATTTTTTCCTACCCCTCCCCCCAAATCGATTTTTTCAAACCCCTCCCCCCTAAAAGTTCTCAAACCCCTACTTAAATTTTTGAAAATTTGTAGCTAAAAATTCGAAATCTTTCCAAAAATTTCCAAAAAATTTGCTAGAATTCGCTTATTTAAGCTAAAAATCGTTAAAAATAGCTGTAAATTGAGAAAAGTTTTAAATTTTTTAACGAAAAACCGTCTTTTTTCGAAATTTTTCGCCGACCCCCCCCCCTCGAAAATTTTTCTTACCCCTCCCGCCCCTCCCCAAATCGACTTTTCGCGACCCCCCTCCCCCTCCCCCTTTTTTCGCCAGCCACACCTATGACAGTTTACCCCCTGTGGGACCCCCCCTCACGAGAAGGCCAGACCCCCATACACGACCTCGACTACTCCCCCCAAGCCGAGCTCAGACCCCCCTCCCCCATAGTTCCCCAGGGGGGTTGGGGGGGTACTCCCCCCGAAAATTTCGACCAACTTTACCCCCCCCCCAGATATTTTGACTATCCCTCCCCCCACTTTTGGTTACCCCCCCCCTGAACCCCCCCAGCACTTTTTGGGGCCAAAAAGTTAGCAAATTTTGCTCATTTTTTGAAATGGTCATTTTGAAATGGTCATTTTTTGAAATTTTTTCTCCAATTTTGGCTTAAAATCGGTTTAAAACGGTGTAAAAACGCCTAAAACGATAAAAAATTCATGTTTTGACAAAAAAGCGTTAAAATACAGAAAATTTTGCGTTTTTAGGCCATTTTTTGAATTTTCTGAGGTCCGAATTTTGGGGGGGGTTCGGGGGGGTGCTCCCCATCACATTTCGGGGGTCGACCACCAAATTTTCGAAGTTTGCCCCCCAACCAAAATTTCCAGGGAAACTATGGAGCTCAGACCCCCTGCCTATTTCGCCCCCCTAAAATGGGGTCCAAACAAAAGAAAAAATGCCAAATTTTTGCAAAAAGTTTTGGAATTTTTCAAAAATTTTCTGAAAGTTTTTGCTGGAAATAGTTAAAAAAGCTAATGCAATGTTATAAAATGCAATATGAGTAGTTTTTGAGTAGATTTATGTCGAAAATAGTGGATTATTATATTTTAAGGGTATTTTAGCTGAAAAAAAATTTGGGTACAGTTTGGGTAGTTTTTTAAAAATTTCGATTTTTGAGACCCACCAAGCCAGAGTAGGACTTTTTACGCTCTCCCCCCAACCCAAACAGGTGGTACACCTATGGTGCAGCATAGTTTCATTCATCAGCATAGATGTGTTAGGGGGGGAGGGGTGGAGGATTTCCTCCACCGAAATGACAAATTTTGGCGACCCCCCAGATTTTCAGATTTTTCTACCTCCCCCCCCCCCAGATTTTTGGCCAAAAAGTGGCCAAAAATGGCAAAAGAAATCAGAAATTTAGTTAGGGGGGTTGGGGCAATTTTGACCGACACCCCCATCCCTCCGTCTGAACCCCGCCCCCCTCCCCTAATTTTTTGCCCAGCCACACCTATGTTCACGAGAAATTTTGGTTGGGGGAGGATAAACTTTGGTAAAAAATTTGGGGGGAGGAATGGATGGAGGATATACGTATATGGCACTTATGTAGATGGGGGTGACAAAAATTTTTCCTTGGTCCCCCCTTATCATAGGTGTGGCTGGGCAAAAAATCTGGGGGGGGGTTTCCCGACGGAGGGTGGGGGACCCCCTAAATTTTCGAGTTTATGCCATTTTTGGACACTTTTTGGCCAAAAATCTGGGGGGGGGTCGCCAAAATTTGTCATTTTGGTGGGGGGGGGTCCCCCCCACCCCCCAACACATCTATGCCCCTTATGATTCGAAAAAAATTGTCTTCGATTTGGCTGAGAACTTGCCCCTAGGGTAAATCAAGGTCGCAGATTTCAAAAATCGAATCGACAAATCGTTCCGATGAGCATAGGTGAACCAGCCTACAGTTTACCCCCTGTGAGAGTGAGACTCCTCCACGGAGAGCATAGGTGTACCACCTGTTTGAGTTGGGGGGGGGTAGTAGTATGTCCAAAGGTGCCTCTTGGGACCCCACCCAAAACCGAAATTTGGGGGGGGGAGGACCCCCCCTAAACTGTACCCAGGTTTTTTAGCTAAAAATGCTCCTTTTTCGATCTACAGTACATTAAACATACTCTAAAGCTTCTCTCAATAGCTTTCGTATGCGAAAATAGGGCTTGAAAATCGACAAATTTGTGCTAAAATTGCTTAAATTAGCCCAGATTGTGGTTTATTGTAGATATATATATATATATTATCTTTTAATTGCATAAATAACCATCTCTAGCTGTTTACAGCTGATTTATAGCCATTTTTTCGATTTTTTTTCAAAAATGTTCAGAAATTGCAAAAAAATTTTTGCATTTTTTCTTGGTTTGGACCCAATGTTAGGGGGAGAGGGAGGTTTGAGGTTGGCTTGGGGGGAGTGTATAGCTCAGGTCGGGTAGGGGGGGTGGGTCTGGGCTATCCGTGGGGGTCTCACAGGGGGTAAACTGTAGCCTGGTTCACCTATGACGGAGAGGCCAGAGTAGTCGACCCCCCACCCCCCCATACCCGACCTCGACTGTCTACTCCCCCCCAAGCCGAGCTCAGACGTCCCTCCCCACCCTAAAATCTGCTATTTTCGACATATATAAATCTACTCAAAAACTACTCGTATTTTATATTTTTTAACGCATTTTATAACCTATTTTTAGCGTTTTTAACTGTTTATAGACAATTTTTTCAAAGAATTTTTGAAAAATTGCTAAAATTGTTGTAAAAATTTAGCATTTTTCTGTTGTTTAGACCCCATTTTAGGGGGGAGGGGGCAGGGGCGTATCCAGGATTTTGAAAAGGAGGGGGTTTTGACTAAAATTTATTGAAAAGGAGGGGGTTTTGACAAAAAATTGCAGCTTTTGTAATGGAGTTTTGATAAAATTTAACCCAAAAGGAGGGGGTTTCAACCCCCAAAACCCCTCCCCTGGATACGCCCATGGGAGGGGGGTCTGAGCTCGCTTGGGTGAGGGGAGTAGCCGAGGTCGGGTATGGGGGGGTAGGGGGGTCTGGCCTCTCCGAGGGGGTCTCACAGGGGGTAAACTGTAGCCTGGTACACCTATGATATATAGGTGTAACGGAGATTTGGGGATGGGCTCTCCCGAACATTTTTTGGAGGCCCCTCTGGTTAACCCCCCAAGACCCTCAACCCTCCCCCAAAAAGTTTTGTCAGCCGTTTCTTTTTAATACCAAAACAAATGCAACCATGAAGTATATAATTTTAACATTTGACAGTCGTTTTAAACTCGCAAACCTGATTGCCAAAATAAGGTCAACTTAATATTGAGTCAGAAAGTCCAACTCTACTCCCCCCAACCCAACACCGACTTACACCTATTTGGCGGATCCAGGGTGGAATAGTTTCACCGAAAACTTTGGTTGTGGGGTGTAAACTTTGGAAATTCGGCGGTTGACTCCCGAAATGTGATGGGGAGTAGCCTCCACCGAACCCCCCCCCCCTCCCGATAAATTCGGACCTCTGGAAATCCAAAAACGGACTAAAACGCAAAATGTTTTATTTTAACTAATTTTTCGTCAAAACAAGGGTTGTTTTTCGTTTTATACGGCTTTAAAGCGATTTAAGCCAAAACTGAGAAAACTTTTTCAAAAAATGACCATGTTTTGGCAAAAGTGAGCTAACTTTTTGGCTACAAAAAGGCACCAAAAAGTGCTGGGGTGTGGTTGGGGGATAACCAAAATTAGGGGGGGGGCAAAGCCAAAAACTCTGGGACCGGCTACAGTTGGTCGAAAATTTGGAGGATAGCCCCCCGGTGAAACTATGCAGTATATACGTGTATATATATATATATATACTTACCTTGCGGCTAGGGACCACCCTTTTCCCCCCATGGGTGTACCTTGAGAAAATGTTTGGGCGGAGGTTGCCGAAACAGGGCGGGTGGGGTCAGCCGGTTTCAAGTGGGGAGGGAAGTAAACCATCAGGTAATACGTATATAAAAGTGGTACCTTGCGGCTAGGAGACGGTCTTTTCACCCATGGGTGTGTGTTCCTTCCGAAAAAGTTGGGGGTCGGTGGAGGTTGCCGGAATTAAGCTGGGTGTGGTCGGCCGGTTTCAGATAAGGTAGGGTCAGGAAAAATTGAATTCGAGGAAGGGGATAAACATTTTTTCGTCAAAAATTTTGAAAAATTAGGGTTTTTCTAAAAATCTAAAAATATATACATTTACAACTAAAAATCAGCAATATTTGAACATTTTTGGTCATTTATTCAAAAAAATTGAATTCTTGCTAAAAATAATATGTGTGAAAAGTGGCTGGAGACAGTGTAAAATAAGCTGCGCAAAATCCTGCGCAGATCCTGCGCAGATTTCATGCGCAAATTGTAGAGCACATCGAGTTTAGTATGTCTGTGAAGTTTCAGCCCCGTATCACTTACCGTTAAAAAGTTGCGCCCAGGACCGGTTATGGCGGCGATGTTTTTTTCCGGTTTCTCCTATTTGATGGTTGTATTGTACATAATGTTCGCCGCTTTCACGTGATCTGCAGCAATGGCCAACCTAAAGGGCTATAGGGTCTAGTAGTACCCTCTAAAGAATTTAAGAATCACAACTTTTTTTGCGCCGCAGCTGCGCCACAGCGCCGCAGTGGCGCCGCAAAGTCGGCTCATAGCGAAAAGTGACCATTTTTGTGGTCGTCGCTCATGTCGAACGTTACGAGCTGGACCTGATTTCTTTTTATATTCAAAAATTACATATATTGCACTAACTTAACGGTCCAGGTTGCGTTTCTCTATCACTTCCCTAGCGACCACAGTGGCTCGTCAAAAATGGCGAAAATTCGAAAAATGAAAATCGAAATTTCTCGCTATCTATTCAACTTTGAAAGCTCAAATCTTCCATACAATGGTTTTCTGGCACGGGGAATCGATTCCCGCAGTCAGTTTTACCGTCAGACCCACCCATCTTGCTGGGCTGGTTCCACTTTGCCGTCGGGAGGGTCAAGTCGGAAACCGCTTCCTGGAGGTCCATAGTTGGCTCTACCTGGACTCTCAAAACTTTGTGTATAGGTATTTTCTGTTGCGCCCAGCTCATTCCCGGCATGGTTTTTGCCGTCCGACGTACCTATTATGCTGGGCTGGTTCTACTTTGCCGTCGGGAGGGTCAAATCGAAAACCGCTTCCTGGAGGTCCATAGTAAGCTTTACCTGGCCTCCCAAAACTTTGTCTATAGGGGTTTTCAGGTGTGCCCAGCTCATTCCCGGTATCCGTTTTGCCGTCCGACGTGCATATATTGCTGGGCTGGTTCTACTTTGCCGTTTGACGGGTCAGTCGGGTGGGAGGGTCAAATGGTCGAAAATAAAGTTTTTCAAAAGTGGTCAAATTTGGTATCAAATGAAAGCCCTAAGTGAGCTGAGCAACTTTTGTCATAGAACTGCGTACCCAAAGTGGCTGTAGAGTGCTGTGGGGGGATGGGGGCGATTTTGGGTCAAACATAAAATTTTTCAAAAGTAGTCAATTTTGGTATCAAATTAAAGCCCTAAGTGAGCTGAGCAACTTTTGTCATAGAACTGCGTACCCAAAGCGGCTGTAGAGTGCTGTGGGGGGGCTGGGGACTTAGGCGATTTTGGGTCAAACATAAAATTTTTCAAAAGTAGTCAATTTTGGTATCAAATGAAAGCCCTAAGTGAGCTGGGCACCTTTTGTCATGGAACTGCGTACCCAAAGTGGCTGTAGAGTGCTGTGGGGGGTAGGGTGGGGACTACTTAGGCGATTTTGGGTCAAAAGTAAATTTTTTCAAAAGTGGTCAAATTTAGTATCAAATGAAAGCCCTAAGTGAGCTGAGCAACTTTTGTCATAGAACTGCGTACCCAAAGCGGCTGTAGAGTGCTGTGGGGGGGATGGGGACTTATGCGATTTTGGGTCAAACATAAAATTTTTCAAAAGTAGTCAATTTTGGTATCAAATGAAAGCCCTAAGTGAGCTGAGCACCTTTTGTCATAGAACTGCGTACCCAAAGTGGCTGTAGAGTGCTGTGTGTGGTGGGGTGGGGACTACTTAGGCGATTTTGGGTCAAAAGTACATTTTTTCAAAAGTGGTCAAATTTGGTATCAAATGAAAGCCCTAAGTGAGCTGAGCAACTTTTGTCATAGAACTGCGTACCCAAAGTGGCTGTAGAGTGCTGTGGGGGGGCTGGGGGCGATTTTGGGTCAAAAATAAAATTTTTCAAAAGTATTCAATTTTGGTATCAAATGAAAGCCCTAAGTGAGCTGAGCACCTTTTGTCATAGAACTGCGTACCCAAAGTGGCTGTAGAGTGCTGTGGGGGTGGGGTGGGGACTACTTAGGCGATTTTGGGTCAAAAGTAAATTTTTTCAAAAGTGGTCAAATTTGGTATCAAATGAAAGCCCTAAGTGAGCTGAGCAACTTTTGTCATAGAACTGCGTACCCAAAGTGGCTGTAGAGTGCTGTGGGGGGGGATGGGGACTTAGGCGATTTTGGGTCAAACATAAAATTTTTCAAAAGTAGTCAATTTTGGTATCAAATGAAAGCCCTAAGTGAGCTGGGCACCTTTTGTCATAGAACTGCGTACCCAAAGTGGCTGTAGAGTGCTGTGGGGGGTGGGGTGGGGACTACTTAGACGATTTTGGGTCAAAAGTAAATTTTTTCAAAAGTGGTCAAATTTGGTATCAAATGAAAGCCCTAAGTGAGCTGAGCAACTTTTGTCATAGAACTGCGTACCCAAAGTGGCTGTAGAGAGATCTGTTGGGGGGGATGGAGACTTAGGCGATTTTGGGTCAAACATAAAATTTTTCAAAAGTAGTCAATTTTGGTATCAAATGAAAGCCCTAAATGAGCTGAGCAACTTTTGTCATAGAACTGCGTACCCAAAGCGGCTGTAGAGTGCTGTGGGGGGGATGGGGACTTAGGCGATTTTGGGTCAAACATAAAATTTTTCAAAAGTAGTCAATTTTGGTATCAAATGAAAGCCCTAAGTGAGCTGAGCACCTTTTGTCATAGAACTGCGTACCCAAAGTGGCTGTAGAGTGCTGTGGGGGGTGGGGTGGGGACTACTTAGGCGATTTTGGGTCAAAAGTAAATTTTTTCAAAAGTAGTCAATTTTGGTATCAAATGAAAGCCCTAAGTGAGCTGAGCACCTTTTGTCATAGAACTGCGTACCCAAAGTGGCTGTAGAGTGCTGTGGGGGGGATGGGGACTTACCGTATTATGCCAAACAGTGGCCCACCCAATAAAACGCCCATGGGCGTTTTTTCGGGGGGTGGGCGCTTTTTTGGATTTCTCAATGCTCACTTTTTTGACTTAGAAAACTAAAACTTTGTGAATAAAGTTGTCACTGTTTTAAGCTATTGTAAGGCTTATAATCAATCTTCGGATCTTTGGATAGACATATTATGAGCAACTGACACGTGCCGAGCAGCTTGTCCGTAGAAATTTATCGAATTTATCGAAAATTGGCAAAGCTGTAATTATAAGAAGGTTTCCAAAATATAGCCCATGGGCGTTTTTTCGGGGGATGGGCGCTTTTTTGGATTACAACAATCAAATCCGAAATTGCCCGATTCCGAAAAAACGCCCATGGGCCACTGTTTGGCATAATACGGTAGGCGATTTTGGGTCAAACATAAAATTTTTCAAAAGTAGTCAATTTTGGTATCAAATGAAAGCCCTAAGTGAGCTGAGCACCTTTTGTCATAGAACTGCGTACTCAAAGTGGCTGTAGAGTGCTGTGGGGGGTGGGGTGGGGACTACTTAGGTGATTTTGGGTCAAAAGTAAATTTTTCAAAAGTGGTCAAATTTGGTATCAAATGAAAGCCCTAAGTGAGCTGAGCAACTTTTGTCATAGAACTGCGTACCCAAAGTGGCTGTAGAGTGCTGTGGGGGGGATGAGGACTTAGGCGATTTTGGGTCAAAAATAAAATTTTTCAAAAGTGGTCAAATTTAGTATCAAATGAAAGCCCTAAGTGAGCTGAGCAACTTTTGTCATAGAACTGCGTGCCGAAAGTGGCTACTTAGGCGATGTTGGGTCTAAAATAAAATTTTTCAAAAGCGGTCAAATTTGGTATCAAATGAAAGCCCTAAATGAGCTGAGCAACTTTTGCTGTGTCGGATTTATGCCTTTCTCAACCGGAATTTAAAGGATAGACATTGGCCCAACACACATATATATTATCCCTTTTGTTCCGAGCATTTTTGTTACTTGTATATATATAGACCTGGCGTCTCTCAGCCGTCGCGCTACGCAAGCCGTGTATCTCCCAATCCAAGCCAACAGATCCCCTAACCAATTCCCAATCCTACGGTTCCTGCGCCTAAGGGATGTATTGCTGGAGGTGTATCCAGTTCTAAGCAGTGACTATATAGTATTTGGGTGACCCTCGGCGTTCTGGGGCTCCGCCAAGGATGCTCCTCTGTTTTCCCCGAGATCCATGCTGCATGGAAACTTTTACAAACCCTTTTCTGGATACCTCACAGAATTTTGATGGCTTCACTCCTGGAG
>JASAND010007268.1:0-28525 GCA_030248195.1 Trissonchulus latispiculum | reverse complement strand
CAATTAGAAAAAAGGGACTAACAGTAACATCGTCAGAACTCGAGAGGAATTGGTGACAAAATTAGATTCCAGTGGGGTTCAAACCCACGCATCACGGCGATTAAAACACCAACACCTTCACCAATAGGCCATGGAATCACAACGGAGGAAAAGGAAAGAAAATATTTTATAGCTGAAGATGTTCAGAATCTATCCTTTTTGGCTACAATATCAACTTCATTATACTGTTTGTTTAATAAGAATTTTTACGACTCCTGAGAACAGAATGTCATGTACTATCAGCTTTTGACCGATTCTGACAAATTTGTGACTTTGGGCGACAATTTCAGAGTGGTGGTGATTTATTGAAGATCTAATGTAATCAATTGAACCACAATACACATTGCGAGAGACACATAAATATCCTCAAGTTAGATTAGTTCCACATCACTCAACGTCTTTCGAACTGCATTTCTAAAAAGTATCCTCTCCATTGTGAATTCATGCAAAAAGTCTTAACAAACGAACAGAATAATGAAGTTGATATTGCAACCAAAGGATAGATCCATAATGTCGCCAGCTATAAAAGGTTTCCTTGGCTTTTACCACCGTTGTGATTCCATGGCCGAGTGGTGACGGCGTTGGTGTTTTAATCATTGTAATGCGTGGGTCCGAACCCCACTGGAATCAGGTTTTGCCACCATCATACTACACATTGCGAGACACATAAAATGAAGATGCGAGACACATAAAATGAAGAAACAGAAAATGGGGAGACACATGAATTTAAGCAGTGGGTAAAGTCAGAAAAAAGGGAGACACATAAATTCATAAACGGGGAAGCGTGTGACACATCCAAGAGCTAGTGTTGATCCTTGAGTGACACACGAACCGTCCGCCAGTAAATGTTTTCGTGAGGCATCGGCTACATCATTCGATTCTTTTTTTTAGTTCGCCCCACTCCAGTTAGCTCACGCCGGTTAGGAGCGGAGGTCAGTACCGCACGAATTTGATTATTTTGACTGGGGAGGGGAACGGATACCGACTAATTGCCTTCGCAATTAACTGAGGCGTCCGACAAGGCCGGCGATGTGCCTATTGCTGCTTATGCAATAAGCCCACCTTGGCAAGCACCACTCTAAGGCGGCCATCCCTTGGATTCTAGGTGAATTGCCAGCAGGGGGGATAGCAGAAATTGGGTGCTGGCGTTTATTTTTCCCAAACTCTATACTTGACATGATCCTCCACTTTATAGCGCAGCAGTACAAAACCACTGCGACAACCGAGGCTCCATTCGATTCTACTATCAAATAGCTGGACATTCTTTTTTAATTATCATGAAATCTCTCTTCGTTATGCAGATAAGCTAAAATGTTTGCGCAACCTGGATTTTGCCTACTTTTCCCAACTTTAGCAAGCGGCCACTTTAGCTAGAAAGCAGCAATCGGTGCAACAACTAAAAAGGGTCCCTGGGTATTTTTGTGTAAAACACGTCTAGTAAGTGGCAACCCTCCAGCTTGCATAGTAAATGCTGGAAAATATTTGGTCGTTTTTGCAAAAACTACATTTTTTATGATAGCAGCTCACGGGATAGCAGTTGGTAGACTATCATGCCTCGGATAATCGGCCTTGACGAGACCTTCAAATCGACACCCTTAGTAAAATTTTACGGCTTGCGTAGCTCAGGAAATCGTGGATTATTTGATTTCCGCAAAAATGACAAGTTTTCAACGTCAAAATAAGAAAATCGGCTATATCTCACACTAGAACGGAGAACTAGAAACTTGGTTCCAAAATATCAAAAAAAATGTAGAGCTCAACGAGATCTTCCAAATAAGTATAGTCATAACTATGCAGTTGCTGCTCAACTGTCAAAACAATCCGAAACCCGTCCTGAACGGAATTATCGAAATTTTGATGCGGGATTGCGCGGAGGGTGTTAGAACACCAAATGAACCTATTTTGGAAAGTTTCATCAAATTTTATCTTGCTTTGAGCCGTCAAGCAACAATATGTGCCCAAAAAGGAATCACCACCTTAAACAAATTCTGACTAACTGATTGCTGCAAATTTGATGCTGGTACTGGAGCACGACAATTGAGATGGAATTGCAGCAGCCTTGGTCCTGCGGAATCTTACTATAAATGGTGTACTCAAAAGACGCACTGGGAGTCATGATGTACGGGAAGCAGGCATAGGAAAGATTGATAAGCTTGATATGGGGATTCAGCTGATGGTCCTGTAGTGGAAAGGTGTAGTGGTTAGTACGTCTGTGCAAGGATCCGAAGGGCCGTGGTTCGAACCCTGGCTGGACAAATTCTTTACTTTCAATTCTGAATGAAAAGCTGAACCTTTCTCTTTCTTTCTCTCTCCTAGGTATTGATTTCGTGGGTAAAGGGTACGACTGTCAGGACCCGTCCTCGGTTTCTTCTTGGTCCACCAGTCCTGGTAGAAGCGCTACATATGGCGAGGCTGCCTCAGGCCCTGACATTTCCCATGCTTGTTTCCCTTACAATTATGGCTACGGACATAAGGATAGGAGAGGAGTATATACACCTAAAAACCTAAAACATTAATCAATTGTGGCACCAAAAATTGAGCCGCGAACTGGGAGGTGGTATGTGCAGTTCCTGCTGCCAACTTCCCAAAATCTTTCAGAAATTTTGTGAAATATGATATGGCAAGATCTAACGGGATTTAAACGATTCTATGCGAAGTATGATTTGATGCTAGGAAACGTTTAAGAGATTAGCTAAAATGGCTACTTATGAAAATCAGATTGCAGAATATGTTACCAAAGCAAAGAGTGCTACCCATTTCTAACTTTTGGCGTTGGCTAGGCTCCAAGTTATGCGCCGAATGTTGGAAGATTTTTTGAAACGGACTCAGGGATTTCCTAACTTCCTACCAGACAGCTCCTCCAAAGTATCCTCTTGAGTGGGTACAGAAATCTTTTGCAGTTCTTGGCTACTTCTTAGAACAGCGATTTCGACGATGACACACAATGTCTTCTAAACAGAATTGTTCAGAGCAAAGCAAGCAAGCAATTTTCAATGAATTTTATTATATTCGTGGTTGTTGCTACTGTCGGGCTATTCAACCAAAAGGCTACATGGGGGCGCTAGCCTTTATCTCTCCCCGATCAATCATTGCTAGTATGACTATCAATACGTCGCCTGAATGCCGTCCTACCATGGGAAGCCGTTTCAAAGATTTCACATAGGTCTGGCTATGCTGCTGACTCAAACAAAAATTCAGGAGAAAAAGCTGAGGTGGCAGTGGCACTCCTAGCTTGGGAAACTTTGAAACCAGCTCCTAAGTGAGCACACAAAGCAGCAGGAACAGCTACAGGCTTAGGAGAATCCTTTGCAACTCAGGCCGGACCTGTACTGACGTTATTATCGGTCTGTTCGGCTTAACCTGCTTAATTTGACGTGCTCAGCTGCTGAATAGATAAGTTCATGTTTTCTAACTTAGGAACGTAAAAGCAAAAGGAGGAAAAAGTATTTTTTTATTTTGAAAAACTATTTCATCTATGTGGGAGGAAACATGTGAGGACCGATATAGTGCTAGATAGTGACAAATACTAAAGTCCATAAGTACATACAGAAACTTATGTACATAAAAACTGGTAGTCTGGTATTCTTCCCAAACTTTTAGTTTAATTTCAACTTTTTCATCTTTTCAATGAATTCCGTCAAATGCTGGGTTCTGGGAATGCACCATCCGATGGGATAGTCACAATTCCGGTCCAACAGACAATTCAGATTATCCGGAATACAGGCTTCATCGACCGGGGATCCGTCTGGCGTTTTTCCGGTTGGACATCCCACCGGGATG
This sequence comes from Trissonchulus latispiculum, assembly GCA_030248195.1. Taxonomy (NCBI): domain Eukaryota; kingdom Metazoa; phylum Nematoda; class Enoplea; order Enoplida; family Ironidae; genus Trissonchulus; species Trissonchulus latispiculum. Next base: position 24,706 of record JASAND010007268.1, on the reverse strand, counting down.
GCAACATTCTCAGCTGAGAAAGGCGGCCAGCGTGTTGGAAGAAACGTGATTGGTAGTTGAGATGATGCGTTGTACGTTGGAACCGATGTGGGTGATTTTGGAGATGACTTAGTCTCTGTAGTAGTAGTAGTAGTAGTAGCAGTAGTAGTAGTAGTAAATATCACGCTAGACGTTAGAAAGGTTGAACTTGTAGGTGAAAAAGTTTGGTTTTTCGGAAATTCTGTAATCGGAGTTTCGGTTATTAATGTTGTCATCAACGGGCGGTAGGCAAAGCATCGCACTGTATCGAGCCGTGTGTTATCGTCTGAAAGTAAAATTCACAGCTTCATAGGTATTACTGTTTTTAAGGACAAGTTTCTGGTGGATAATCAATACTTTTTGGAAACAAGCAGCAAAAGACGACGGGGGTACTACAGTGGTTAAGCAGCAAAAGACGACGGGGGTACTACCGTGGTTATTATTTATTCATATAGGGAGGAAGAAGGAAAGTATGTTAGAAAAATACATTTGGTGGAATTATGTACCGAAATAAATTTTCAGTCGACCATTGTCAGGGAACTGATTAAAAAACTAATGTTGATAACAGACTGTCTACACTGTCACCAAAAGCCTGACGATTCTCCTCCCTCAAATCAGCGAACACCAGCAGGAGTACACAATGATAAGAGTGAGACAACAGGCAGACTCTCTGTTATGACAGCTAACGCTAACGGCTGATGGGGGTCGCTCACTTCTTTACATACGTTGAAATTAACAAGGGCACAATTTGAGGAGGGGATAAAAGCGTGTATATTTAGCACATAAATGAACAAAATATACTGAGCGAGTGAGCGGTCCCCTTTGGGACTATGTACCCATATAGGGGCGGTGTGAGAAGCGTCAATTCGTGGCGGGGGTCAGCCGATAGTGCAACAGTTTTTGCTCTGATACGAGAGAGCCTGCCTGCTGTCTCACTTTTATTTCTCTTGAAACCAGTAATCAGGCAGAGCGCAATTATAATTTTAATGTTTACAAAAATATTTCAAAAGACCAAAGGTAAAAGCTTACAACTTACGCTGTTCACAGAAGGGACCGTAGTATCCAGGATCGCAGAGACAGTAGGCTCCTTTTGCCTCCTGACTCACACAATGGCCGTGCGGTCTGCAGGCTTCGGAGAAGTTGCTGTAGTGGTTCACTGGTAGAGTACAGAAATTGATAACTGAAATAACACAAAATTTAATATTTTTCCCACAAACATACAGCAGACCGTATTCTTCAGTTTTTTGACTAAATCAACTGGTGATACTAGACAAAATTGTGTGCACAAGATGTTGGTCGTTCGTAAAATAACAACCTTTGAAATAAACGGAAACAATGTAAATACCACTACAATTGTACATTCAAAAAATCCGGAGTTTCCGGTTTCATTCATGGAAGATTCCAAGATTCAGCAGTTTACAAAAGTCTTTTGCACAATCAACATAAGGTGTCATTAGTCGACTAGTGCTGCTTCTACGTGACATTGTTGTCACAAAAAAGGTGTTCACCAAAAATTAATTGGTTCAGTTACAATATCCTTTTGACGAAACTAATACACTCTGTTCAAGCGCTTGAATATATTCACGTGCACTTATGCTGTTCGAACGGACAAAAAGTATAGATGCCTTTAGTACTGTTAAAAAGTAAATGTAAAAATGCTAAAAATGTAAAAATGTACATATTAAGGCTTAGCTGAGACAGATTTTGACAATAGCAGTCTGCAGTGTGAAACCGTAAAACAGAAAAACGTTTGATCGGATTGAAGGACATGAAATCCTATTGATGGACATATTGGTCGCAATAAATCGTACAATATTTTCTTACTTATTTCACAACGGTGACCTTCGTAGCCATAATCACAAACACAACTTCCATGGGAAGAGCAAACATCTAATGCTGTTGTGGTTGTTGCTGCTGCTGGTGTTGTAAATATTGTATCTTTTATTGTTGTTTGTGGGGGTGCTGCTCTTTGGGGTGGTGCTGTTGTTTGTGGTAGTGCTGTTGTTTGTGGGGGTGCTGCTCTTTGGGGTGGTGCTGTTGTTTGTGGTAGTGCTGTTGTTTGTGGTGGTGCTGTTGTTTGTGGTGGTGCTGTTGTTTGTGGTGGTGCTGTTGTTTGTGGTGGTGCTGTTGCTTGTGGTAGTGCTGTTGTTGTTCTCACTGTGGATGTTGTTGTTATTGCTGGTGTGGTCGTAGGACCTGGTCTGATCTGTTCTTTGTCAATCTGAAACACAAATTTGCCAGGCCTATTGACATTGCTCATCTGAGCCAGATTAATTATCTGACCGCTGCAGGACCCGTCAATCATAAAATAATTATGGCCATCCCCGGCATCGAAACCGGCCCGGGCTGGATGTCCACCCGATCCTGTGGTCCAAAGGATCAGATCATAGTTGAAGATGGCATAGCTTTGCCCTGCCGGGTTGCTGGCCAAAACCAGCTGAAATACGTCAATACTGGGGCTGGTGGTTCCGGGAGGAAACATCTTGTACCAGGTGGTTACGAAAGCCCAGGTTATGCCTTCGATCTGGTCATGGGGAAAGGCGGACCGTATATCCGCGGTTGCTTTGGAAAGATCAGTCCCCGAAGTTGTAGTACCGTAGTAAACATAATTGTACAATCGGGGATCCACAGGAGCCAAAAAGGGAGCTACCATACCGTAGTCCATTACCCGGGGAGTACAATCAGGCGCATAGTGCCGCATTGGTTGTCGGAAGGGCACACTCCCGTTAATGTTAACCCATACTGAGGAATAGTTGGTACCAAAGGAGTGATGTTAGACTTTAGCGCAATCTCGCCTCAGCTTGAAGGCAATTCCATAACTGCAGAAAATGCAAAATTGCAAGGGCCATTTTATGACGCATGATTTGTCTGGAGAATGGCAAAACTGATGTCTGAAGAGAATTCGGAAACATAACCAGCAGCTTACTTGACAGCGTTTGATTAACACTCTAGGATTGTAACCAGTTTGTGCGACATTAGCGAAACTATAACTTTTGCAAATTTTACGGTATATATTTCTATAATTTCAGTTAGAGGGGTATATATTGCCATTTTAATAACCTATTGTTAGACTTAAATTAATCTTGCAATTATTTGGGAAGTCTCTCTTGTCGCCCCCCGCCCAGTAATTGTGTTATCAAAATCAATTGTTGATTTAACAATTATGCTAAAGCTTTCAACAATGGGTAACTAACAGTTCATAGAACTTTTCCACAACGGGCCAATCAAAATGTCTGGTTTCATGTTATCGGAAAAAACAAACTAAATAATCGGGTTATCCTGTCTTTGCAAAACGGCCTGGAAAGATTGATACAGAAACATTATAAACAATTATATTCGAAAAACGTTCATATCTTTCAATATCTTTCACATTCTGAAAAGAATTGCGTCTTCTTTTGTGGACGACTCAGAAAAAGGAGGGTAAAATTCTGTTAGACCAAATGTGAGTTTGACCAAATCGTTTTATCAGCTATATGAACAGCTAGAGATAGAGGCTTATGTTATATAACTGTCTGTCCTTTTAGGGCAAATACAATATTTTTGGAAATTTAAATGTAGAATTATAATTGCCCATCAAAATGAAATTTTGTGAAAAATTTGTTTTTTCACCAACGTGTCCAGTCAGTATTGTTGTCATGGTGAAGATGTAATAAATAATCAAGGGCACGAGACTGATCCATGCCGTCATACCGACAACACTTGGTAGTACAATTTCAGACACTACAATGATTTAAATCTTTTTTAATTTCTAATTAATTCCATAGAATGATTTTTCAACAGCAACCGCTTAACGGGTGGGTCGCTTTTTGGCCAATTTTTCGACCACCTCCGATTTTTCTCATTTTCTCATATTTTGTACTTCACACGGGTCTACAAAACAAGGCAGTTGCGTACGCTGCAAAACTTTCCCTGCACATTCACAATAGTCTAAGTGCCCTTCGGCCTATAATTATTTCTTACTGATGTCACAGTTTTGGCCGTCATAGCCAAAATCGCAGGCACATCTTCCGTGAGAAGAGCAAACCTCATGTTGGCCGAGACTGGATGCAGGTGCACTTCTAAGGCTGAGAGCGCAGCAGCGCAACAGCAAAAAATAGAAAAGTACAAGCGCAAGCTGAGGAGCCATTGTGAATTTTACATTGATTCTGATACAATCACAGCTAACCTCTGTTTTATAAATGTTCTGGGGTTTAGCGGGAAAACTGTCAGATAACAGAAACTTAGATTAGAGCGAAATAACAAGAACGAAGATGCCAATACTTTTTGAGAATCACAATATTATTTCTCCGTATGCTGATTTTGCTTAGTCAAGAAGTGAGCCGTATTTCAGATTATCTACTTTGCAATTTGCATTTAGTTTAGTTTTCACAAGAAAGGTTTAATATATAGTTTGATATATAGTATATGAAATTTTTAATAGAAAATCACAGGAAGTAGCAACATTCATGCAAACTTTCAAATAAACGGTATACACAGGCAAGTTCTAATCTTAGAGCACTGCTTAAATCGTCATTTTCAGTTGTGATTTTATCAGTATTTCTTGGTATGTTGTAAATTTACTTGGAATCCGATGTAAACCGTTTGGTTCTTTCTTAGGATTAGATGATCAATGGAAATTGTCAGGCAGTAGCTAGTTTTCAGTTATCCGACTGAAAAGCTTTCATTGAATCTGCCAGTAATCTAAAATAACAGAGGTTTCTGTGAACAACTGTCAACGTTTGCAGTAGAATATCAAACAAAGCTATTTCACTAAAAATAATATACTTTATTTGGCATCAGACATGTTCAGGCGGCGGAATTCAGAACATTCTGGGGGAGAGGGCGATCCGGCGATTGCCCCAAAAAATCGAGTCGAGAAAATCCGGATTCTGATGGGGAGGTGAGCTCCAGGTCTGGGGGAACCCCCCCAAGCACGTGTATGGTTGGCATCCCCATAACATTATTATCAATGAAAGCACCGACGACAATAATAAAGTAGCATTAAATGATACTTGAGCTCAATCCGCCAAAACACGTCTTCCTCCGAATACCATAAACCATACTGCTGTACTGCTTGCTGTCAGATTACAAAGTCTAAAAAGTCAGCACTTTCAGAGTTAAGTGAGCCTGTTGGGGATGGTTGGGATGTGACACAGGATATGACACAATTGACAGCTGTGAGTTTTGGGATCGACCTGTTAGCCAATGCGAAGAAAACGATAGGTGAATGAGATTATTATGTAATAAGACAAGACATGAACTAAGGGCCTTTTCGCGCGCGAGTTAAAAGAGTAGTGTTAAAATTTCTTAACTCTTTTAACCCTGCGCGCGAACAGGATGGAGTTAATTTTAACGTCTTTAACTCGATTAACTAGCTGCGCGAAAAGGCTCTAAGTTTATGGCTTAAGGCTTAAGACTTACGGCTGAAGAATAAAGAGTTCAGTGTGAACCAAATCAAGTAAAGACTAAGGACTTAAGACTTAAATCTGACAACTTAAGACTCCAGTGTGAACCAGGCTTAACAAATGACTACCCGACAGGTAAATTTTGCAGGACTAAGGCAGAAATTGCGTCCTACAATGAAGTCAAATCCTTGATCTCTACTAAGCTAAATTGTGAAATTTTCGATTCAGATAGAAACGTTCGAAACTATGCGTGTTGTTCAGCTCCGCACGACTTAAGGCCGGTTCACAGGCTCAGTCGTACGTCGCGTGTCGCGTGTCGCAGAGTCTTATGTCCCGTGTCACTTGTCGCGACAGTGTTCACAGGTTCATAGCTTGTGGCGGCAAAAGTGTCGTCCGACAATTTGTCGCCTGTCGTAAGTAGTTGAAAATGGTTTAACTTTTGTCACGTGTCGCGTGCATCTAGCCTGTGAAATGTTGGATTTGACTATTGTTGCACAGGACATCAGCCTGTGAACACATTAGTCACTGCGACAAGCGACATGCGACATACGACATGGGACACGTGACAAGCGACAGCCTATATTTACCCTCATATGCTTTTGTCAAATTTTCATACTTTCTTTTACAAACTGCACGAGTCTAATAATTTTCAGGCCCAGCCGAGCCAAACGAATCACATTTTATGGCCAGTCGAGCCCAGCCGACCAGATTCTCCGAAAATTCGAGCCGGGTCTACCTGCAAAAGTTTTTCACTTCTCATCGTTTGTCAAATTTTTAAATTTTTATACCAAATTGCGGAATTATACTGCAAAGTACATATGTAACGAAAATGAAAAAATAAGGAGTTTTAAATTGCATTCTTTAAGCTTCCGAAATCTGCCTTGGTGTTCTTCGAAAAGAGTTTCGGAAAATAGTATAAAAGGGATGTTTTTGTTCAATTTCTTGATGATGAAACCTATAGTAGATATGGCGCAGATAATTCACTGTTGTTAAATTGGGTTTATTAAAAAATTTGGGTCTGGAAGATTGTCAGCAGTAAGAAAACATTCGAATTTTGTCGTACTAGCCTTTCAATCAAAAGTTACACTGAGGGCAAGGCTTAGAGACTGTTTCCGATAATCGTATTAAGCTAAAAGAGGGTTTTGTTGCTGGCTGAGTCCGCCTCAACTAATTTGGACAGTTGTCCCATCTTTCGAATAATTTAAAACAACAGATCTCTAGCTCAAAGTCCTCTGAACATTTCGAACAAAAGAGATAATATCCTGAAAGAAAAGGAAAGCACATAGAAAATAACGCCTTAACCTTTTGACTCGTAATTAGCTAAGTTTGTATCTATTAATGGTTGTATTATGTTGCTTCTGTTTACCTTTGCTGCATACGTACGAATTGTAGGTTGAATTTAATTTGTACAGAATTTGCAGTTGTATTGAGAATCGTACAGTTTGGCTTCTCTTTTCATTGAAAACTAAAGACGCAGAAAACAGGACTTCGGTCCACTAAAGAGGCACGGAAATTTCAGTTAACGTTTTTTTAGTATATAGAACTTTGTTAATAATGGTTTTATTATTGTGATTGTATTTTAATAATATTTTGTAAATGGAAATCCGTTCACCAGCAAGTAAGGTTGAGTTTAGTCAGTTTTGACCCCCTCAGTTTTGCAGCATCACGTTTATGGGGTTTATTCACAGGTCCCCTCCTCTGAGTTTGAATGAGTGTGCAGTGTCCAGCCTGAAGGTCTGTGAATATGTATATATGTGTGGTCGTGTGTAATGTCCTGCTCTGCCTTTTCTACGTCACTAAGGTAACGATTAGTCCTCCCTCACTGAGAAGTAATACGCATAGGAGACAGAGGGGAACCCGTCCGAAAATTAATGCACAAGTCACCCCTGAAATAAAGAACATAAGCTTTCTGACTGTTTCTTCCCGGTTTTCAAAGTGATTTCGTCGATCTGAAAGGCAATCCGTATTCTCAATTTAATTTTTAAAATTTAAATTTAAATTTAATCCTAGACTGATTTATTACTTTCCATTAATATATAACCACACTCTGACCATGTCTCAAGGTCATAGGATTCAATTTAAAATCAAAATCGTATTGGCTATTTACTTAAGCGTTTCTTTTAATTCATTCTTGGTCCGTTCAATTTCTTTATTCAAGTCCGTTTATTTATGTATACCCCAAGCGTAATCATTAGCAAGAAGAATATAGCTGTCCACTGTCCCTCATCCCATGTCCCCAGGAAAAGTATTATTTATTCCCCAACATCGGTTATTTTCCTTACTCAGGAATGCAGGGACCACGTATCCGGACGATTGGTGAGTGCCTGACCTGGGCAATAGGTAGCGATTAAACTGCCACATGCCCTGGCCAACTGGGTAAATTGGGTATAGTAGCCAGATGGTACATGTGACCGAAGTTGGTTCAGCATCTGTTTGTTACGACAGCGGTTGCAATCCACGACGACAGGTAGATATAATCAAACAGCGCGTTTGCAATGTTATTGCAATTTTATAGTGATTAACTTACGTAAAAGTCGCATCCCTATTATCATAAAATTCTTGGCAAATTGACAATTACTGGCCTACACAACGCGCATTTGGTTATTTACGCTCCAAGGGTTGGCACTTTTGCGATTGTTCCGGTGTCCAATAGTCAGAAAGAGTGGTCTTCCCTGACGAAGAAACTGGATGACTTCTACCTTGGTTACATGCAGCAACCTGAGTCAATGCAGGTGGACGAAAAAGAAGAACCAATGTACTGTTGCACAGTGGAAGAACTTATGGCACACTAAACGTTTGCTTATTTGCATATCAACATATAAATTGTCAGGGTCTTATCTCGATTACCCCCCAGTACTCAAAATCCTTAAAACTTGACCAAATGAGCTAAAATTTGGTGTGGGTATGTTTTCGACCACGCTGAGTTCAAATATCGCAAAATTTTTGGATTTCGCGAAATTCGAGATTTTTCGATTTCGAAGGGGAGACCAAGGGAAACCGAAAACTGTTTTGTCTTCGATTTTGCTGAAAAGATGTATATAGGGGTTTTCGGGGTCGTAGAACACGAATCTGAAATCCGTTTTTCGTTTCAGCTTTTCGTTAGCTCAGAATAAGCTTACATCTTAAGCTTAACTCTTTAGCTTATACTGAGCTAACGAAAAGCTGAAACGAAAAACGGACTTCAGATTCGTGTTCTACGACCCCGAAAACCCCTATATACATCTTTTCAGCAAAATCGAAGACAAAAAATTTTTCGGTTTCCCTTGGTCCCCCCTTAGAAATCGAAAAATTTCGAATTTCGCGAAATCGAAAAATTTTGCGATATTTGAACTCAGCGTGGTCGAAAACATACCCACACCAAATTTTAGCTCATTTGGTCAAGTTTTAGGGATTTTGAGTACTGGGGGGGTAATCGAGATAAGACCCAATTGTCATACCTCAAAAAATAAAGAATTGCGTTCATATTTTGTTGGTGAGGTTGAAACCTTTATTGTACAAACTATTTTGTCCCCCCCCTTCCCAGAAGATTTGGCCACAGTCACCTGATAAAGTGGCGTTGTTTAGGTACTTTGATGAACCTACAGGTGTAGTAGGTTACACCAAAAGTATGTGAATGATGTTAAAGTAGTGTGTATTTTTGAAGAATATTGAGTCGGTACTTTTCCTATTCTCTCTTGTCATTGGTTGATTGGTCATTGGTTATTGGTTATTGGTAGTACACTGGGCCTGCAACATAAAACCGCTAGGTTTCATAAAGGTCTTAAGCGACACAAGCAGAAGCTGATGAATCCTCAGTATGCTAAAGATATGATAACACTTTAAGCCTGCTAACAGGGAGAAAATTGTAGGAACAGCATTGAGTCCTCAGTATGTTATTCATTTGATAACACTAGAAGCCAACTAACAGGGAGAGAAAAAGTAGACAGGCTTGAATCGTCTGTATGTTATTCATATGATCATGCTAGGCAAGGGGAAATGATTCCGAGTAATTATCGTTAGCACTAATTAACGGAAATGCGCGTTTAAAATCGTGTAACCTTAGTTGCTTTTACTATCAGTGTTAGTTATTTGTACGGATTACAAATTATGTTAAGTGGTTGTTACTAACAACTTTTGTGTATACGTAGTTTCCATTTTGGCATATAATGTCAAGATTGTTACAAAGGTCCAGATGTTGAGGCAAGAAAAAAGATTTTAGAAATTGTGGAAGGAATAGAAGAAAATTGGGAGAAAATTTGAAAGAGTACTTTGGCCTTTACAACCCTGAGCTGGAAGCAAGCAGGTAAGAACCGTCATTGGAAAACAGTTTTCGACAGGCAACTACCAGTTTGAAAAAAGTTGAAAATTGAAAACGTTAATTAGGTATCTAATTAATAAACACTAATTACGCTGGTAGACCAACTAGGTAAACACGTAAGTAATATAGTGTAAGAACAGTGTGTTAAAAACATAAGCTTATCCAAGTCAAGGGAAAAATTGACCAACAATGACCTTGTTAAAATCTCCCTCATGATTAATGAGCTTACCTGTATGATTAATGACCCTATTTCCTTTCCAAAAAGGAAAACAATGTACAAACTGCGGTAATTTGATCTGACCTATACTACTATGGGCTAAAAGAGTTAAAATTAACTCTGCTCTACTGTATGCATTCGCGAAAAGGCCCCAAGTTACATTCCCCTGAACTACTTTGACAAACTTTATAAAAGGCAACTACTTTGTTATGCGCATGCAAAGGCAAGCCTCCAAATGTTCCATAGCTTCGCTGTGCACACGCTTTATTGAAAGAGTTTTGAGTACGCGTGACGAATCACAGTGACTCAGGACTTCACAAACGACATCGATTTAAGATACAGTGAGCGAAGCTTTCTACTTTTACACCAGAAAAGAGGCTCATTTGCAATATAATTTTGGAATTTACTTTGGATTATACGTATAAACTATCCATTTTTGAAACGACGCAAAAATGGTGCATAGCTAGGCCTGTGTTCATCATAGACATTCATCATTTTTCTAAGGCAACACACTTATTTCACGTAAAATATGCCATACACCCCTGTTAGGTATTCCTGTTACAGTTCCGGAATAAGAATAGTAGCAAATAAGGAATAAAGATGCCACATACAGATAATTTTCCGGAGAACGTTGTATGTTTTCTACTTCTGGTCTAAATTATGCTTAATAGGTTGTTCACTACGTTGTACGTAAAAACATACCTGAACCGATCGGCTACCCGAGGCCCGCTAACAGCTTTGCGTAGTGACAGCCATCTTATTAATTGTTTTACTCCAATGAATTAGCCAGTTTGCACCTGTCAAGAGCTATCACATTCAAGGTTAATAGTGTACGACTGAATACTAGAATACTATACTGAATATAAACAGAAATTTTAGTCCTCTGTTTGAGTAGGTTTGATGTGACGTCCCATGAACAGAACCGTTTTGGTGGGATTGTGCTGGATGACGTAAAGGAATGGATGATCGGCTATGAACTGGGGTCGAGGGTTGACTGGCATAGATATCCGAACTCCGTTGAATGCAGTGGCTGCTGCAGCTTCTGTTCCTTCTTCGTTTACCTTAAATTATTAATGCTAAGTAATAACGTTTCTCATCATGATATTGAAACGATGTTAACAGTGTATTAATATAAAGATCTATGGTGAAGAACGGTGTTAATATTGGGCAATGCTTCAGACAAGGTATTTATGTGGCAGGGGTCAGCCAACTTGTTCTACTTTAGGCTACTTTCACTTTAAACTACTTTCATAAATCTACGATATCAGTAAAATCTAAACGGTCGATAGGAAGACGTACACGAATTGTTTGTGGTAAACTACGCAATAACCCACAGAAGTCACCTCAATGAAGCCTTTGTGCACTGCGTCGGAGATACCCAAATTTTCGTTAGGCAGTATTCTGGTAAAATCTGCACCACCAGCAGTGAACATGGCAGTTGTTCCCAGCTGTATAAGTATTCTCTTTAGTGGTATCTCATGTTCAACCTAAATTAAGCCTGCTTAGCGTATGGCTTGGAGCTTAAGAATATTATTCATTGTAAATGTTTGTTATGTAATCCCAATACGAGAAAGTTCCTTGTTAGAAATAAAGTCTATCAAAGGATAGCAAGCTATTACAAAATTCAAAAATTAAATTAAATTAAGTCAATTAAAAATGTACATCATTCACGGTAACTTTATACTAACTTTACTTTAAACCGAAACAAGCTTTAAATGTAGTTCACAGCGGAAGGTATAAATAAAATAGTTAATTAATATTCAGATTAAATAGTTATGGAGCGCTGGAAAGTGAAATTGAATTTGATGAGTGTTCCGCTGTGGGGAAAAGTAGATGGAGTACAACGTATTCATTCACTGTTTAGTGTCAAACAAGCAATTTCCAGATAAGCAAACTTGAACGATTCACATAATTTTAACAATATAGGAATTGTCAAGGGGTTGGAATGCGTTGTGTCACATCTGATTTAGTAGTGGAAATTAGTGAACTCATGCAATCAAACAATGGCACAGAAATATTTATAATTTCCCTTGAGCGTATCGATATTTATTATAGCAGTTTCATTATTTCTTGTGTAAATGTAATAAGAAGTGTCATTAAAAATTAATTGTACTATTTGATGCAGTAAGCACATCAAACCTTAAACTTTGGAATTCCAACATAGGCCACATTCGTATAACGAGTTTTGTCAAGCAGAGATCTGAGAGTAGCACCCGTTAGTCTTTGTTCAACAGCTGTCAGACCCTGAATCTCTCTCGGAAGGATCACATACATCGTTAGTTCGTTTTCAGTGTAGGGCATTCCCAATACCTGCAATATTCCAAACGGTTGACTGACATGCAATAGATACGATGTGGAAATTGAGGATTGCATTTGTGCTGTCTGTGGATGCTGATGGTTTTTGATTTGGCTCAGCAGGTGTTAACGGTCGAGAAAATCGACCAAATGTATGGAAACACGAAATTTCGCAACTTCGCGATGAGTTTTGCTACTCGATACGTTATAGACTAAACCAAGAAAAACGTCCCTCCGCAGGAATGCGAATTTCGACTCTGCCAAAAATCTCCTGAAGTAGTTTTTCAGAAATCGATACAAAATAATCGCAGTTTTGCCAAAATGGTTTTTCGGCCAAATCTCTAGCGTAAAGCAATAAGGTCCGGCTAATAGGCATTCACAGAATGTGCATTTGGACGCTGTATCGCTTGAGTACAAATAAGCCAAAATTGTCTGTAAGATTTGGAAATTAATTTTGAAAAAACTGATTTCCTCGAAACTGGCCATTTTTGACCCTCAAAACAGTTTTTGCTTATGCTGACTTAATGGGGGGGGTCCATTTTTTTGGTTATTTTTCCTACTTTCTCCGATCTCGCTGATTTTTACATATTTTATTGTCCAAACGGTATATTTTAACGAGTTTTTAAAATTAAAGTTGCAAGTCTTACGGTTATTGAGTAATTTCACCTCAAAGTTGAGATTTTATGTGTTAAACATAGGAAATTAGAAAAGTTGTTACTTTTTCACGTGCGCCAAAGAAATCTCACAAATGGCAAAATGGATCCGTTCAAGCTTTATATCATAATAATTCCATGTTTCGGAACTGTGACTTGTAGGAATCAGAATTTAAAATTAGGTCTTTAAAAAGTTTTAATGAATTTTTGAAGTATTACAATTTCGCATCAGTTGAAATTTTTAATAAAATTTTTTAAAAACCTAATTTAAAATTCTGCTTCCTACAAATCACAGTTCGGAAACATGGAATTAATATGATATAAAGCTTGAACGGATCCATTTTGCCATTCGTGAGATTTCTCTGGCGCACGTGAAAAAGTGACATTTTCGAGGAAATCAGTTTTTTCAAAATTACTTTCCAAACCTTACAGACAATTTTGGCTTATTTGTACTCAATCGATACAGCGTCCAAATGCACATTCTGTGAATGCCTATTAAACCCCCTTAACCACTTGAGTTAGCTCGAAGGTTGTAAAAGCAAAAATGTTCAGTTTTGTGTCCTCTTTCCAGCCATGACAATCAGTCCGGTGTCTGGTCTACCTGCCGGGAGCCTAAGGCCAAAAGCTAAAACTTTCCCGTTGGCCTAAGAACACTGGACTGGTCCCAGAATGTTACAGAGCACGGAAATAGGTTATTTTGTAATATTTAGCTATTTACGTAAAGGATTAGATCAAAAGATCAAAAATACCCGAAAGGAAATCAGCACCTTAAGCGTCAGTCATGTCGCGCCCACACGAAGGAGGTATACTGTTTCAGCAGTAATATCATAATATGTGTTTTCTTGGGGCCTTTTCAAGAAAGGGTAGAGTAGAGTAGAGTAGAGTAGAGTAGAGTTAAAATTAACTCTTTTAACTCTTTTCAAGAAACTATGGAGTTAATTTTAACTCTGCGTGTTTTAACTCTCTTTAACCCTGCAGGGTTAAAAACGGCAGGGTTAAAAGGAGTTAAAAATGGCAGAGTTAAAATTAACTCCACAGTTTCATGAAAAGGGTTAATTTTAACTCTACTCTACTCTACTCCAGCTTCCTTGAAAAGGGAAGTAGCCACGCTGAAGTCGATTTACATAAATATCCTGACTACAACGATATAAATCCATTCTACTAGTGAACAAACATCATCATCATCGTCATATGTATATATATATATATATATATATATATATATATATATATATATATATATATATATATATACTTTTGTAAATACTAGTAAAGTAAATTCATTTTTTGAAGAACTGTTGGGGTATAATAATATTTTTAATTTAATAGTTTTAAATCTGGGGATTTCCGAATTTTTTGCTTGACAACCTACACTCTTAAAAAGAATCCTGTAGAAACTACAGGAATACTTGTAGTTTTCTACAAAAGTGCTCCTGTGCGGTCAGTCACTAGCGGAGCTTCCTGTATTTTCCACAAAAGTAACTTTTGTATTTTCTACCGGTCTCTCGAATAGTAAAAATTACAGGAATTTCCTGTGGAAAATACTAAGGAAACCTGTAGTTTTGTTTGACTTTTTTGTCAATCCTAAATCAGATACCAAACTTGTAGTTTTTACAAGAGAAAACCTGTAAATTTTACTAGAGCGTCCTGTTAATGTGAGAAGGGGGCAGGTGCAGGGGGGCGGCCGCTCCCAAAATATTTCCGGCTGGGAACGGCCGTTACAAAAAAATCACCCACTGGGTGTTGAAAGACTGAAAATTTGAAAATATTCAAAAAATTTCAGTCTTCAGAAATTATGACCACTGTCGCCCTTATATACTCAGGTTGCGTTATCAGCGTATCGAGTACTTTCCTGTAGAGTACCTGTAAACCAGTGAAAACTACAGGTTTCATTTGTATTGAATACTAGTCTAACTTGTAATCCATTCTACCAAAGTATATCCCGTAAATACTACCAAGGATGATCTGTAGAAATTACAAGACTTAACCTGTATTTCTACAAAAGCTTTTGCATTTGTCATCTACAAAAGTGATTCCTGTAGTTTCTGCTTGAACATTTCTAAGAGTGTACATTCAACTTTTCAACAAAATGGTAGTAAAAACCCTGTTCTGCTCCCTGAATGGTCGCTTCATGGTAAACTCATTTTTAAATTTTTGAAATGATAATTTTATTGAGTAAAAATATGTTCAATTCGAAGGCAACCATTCAAAGCAACGTTGAAAAGTGTGTAGCCTGCCGAGATTTATAACAATGTACTGGATAATGAATTACTAGTTTATTTATTCTTTCAGCTTTGCTTCCAGTTTTTAGACATTACTTTTGCTTTATTTTCTGTTGTTAAAAACTTTTTGCGTTTCCGTTTAACTAGACGGAACCTTCAAATTTCAAGAATGTTCTCAGCATGTTTTAAAACAGCCAATGAAATAAAACACAGCGTGCCGCAGCCAATGAGGTCCAACGTGAAGGTTCCTGATTGGCTATGTCAGCTCACCACATTTCTAGCACGTTGCTGAACGGCTATGTTAGCTAATTACATTTGTGTCTGCTTATTTGCTGAAAAAATTGCCAAAACACGCTGTTTTTATACTACGGAATCGTTCAAACCATCGGCACATTACTTATGCAACCATATCAAGGTCAAGCTGATAGCAGGAATGAAATCATTTTGAATGAATAATAACAGAAATAAATAAAAATAGATGTAAACAATTGTCAAAATCCGTTAATAGAATACTTGACAATAAAATAATAAAACATAGGACACAAAGAAAAATGAGGTAACAAATTCCAGATTTGTGAAATTTCAATGAGGGTATTAATGAAGTCTTCCTTTGTGTTTTAACTCTGCTTAACCCGCGTGTTTTGACGGGGGTTAAATTTCAATAGAAAAAGCCTTGATGGAGTTAAACAGAATTAAATTTAACCCTTTCATGAAAAGGGTAGAGTTAAAATTAACTCTGCAAATATTTAACTCTTGCAGCGATTCTTGAAAAGGGTAGAGTTAGAGCGAGTTAATTTTAACTCGTTTCAAGAAACAACGCAGAGTTAAAATTTCTAACTCTCTCTAACTCGCAGGGTTAAAATTAACTCTTTTAACTCTTTCTTGAAAAGGATCGAGTTAATTTTAACTCTACTCTACCCTTTCTTGAAAAGGCCCTTGGTATTCATACAGTGTCCATAGTGGGATGCGTGAATCAACGCATATAATTTACCTGAACGTTCAGATTTGTATCTTCAGCGTAGGTGAAATATTTGTCACCGCTATCTTCAGGCAGATTCATGGTCATCATTTTGACTCTACCAGTTGGTTCAGTTGCCACATCATTAAACGAGGTGAAAAGAAAGTCTGAGCGCGTTGTCTCTTCGCTATAAAAGTTACAAATGTATCAACAGAACTCTTGGGGTCATGGTTACAAAAACGGATTCCGCGTATCCTATTTTTTGTTAAAATAGTCGTCTAGCGTAATCTAGCTTATAATACGACTAAAGTTATAAATTACTATAGTTGGTAAACTGCTGTTCACTGTAGACTGTGGTCAACAGAACTGCAGTGAAGGCGATATTGCTGAAAATACGGCTTGCCTTTCAATATGCAAACCCCTGGATCGTACCAGCTTTGATAGCCCAGCCCTTCTATACATTATTTATGCCGAGCCGAGAATGTGCTTGACGTTTCTTCGGTTGAAACTTACTGAGCTTACGTGAAACTGCATGGTTCAGTTTTCAGAACTCAAAAGACATCCCGAGGTTCTATTAAATCGGTTTGCTGTCTTATTTGTGTTCAATGGTAGTCAGTAAAATAGCACAGCAGTGAGTTCTCGAAATAATTAGCTGTCAAAAATAGAAGATCGTGTTCGAAATGCTGTCATGATGCTATTGTTTTGCATTGGATATCGAATACTCGAATCGAATAAACCCAACTTGATTCAACTTCTTAGACCTTATTGTGAAAAGTGTCTTAAACTGGATTAACCAATTAAAGCTGGCATTCAACTAATCCTTAAAGAAACTAATTTTATTAAAACATGACCATTTGAGCAAAGACTACAAAATTCGAAGCTGGGTTGTGTTCGACAGTCTACAGTTCCATAACTGCAAACGGGTGAATCTACCTTTATGTGGGTTGTACTAAACACGTCTGCCAGAAATGTGACACTATAATTTCATTTTATATTTTTACCTACCTATTATCATGCATAATTAAATGGCTCTGGGTACTCACTCGAACGTTGTATTCCACGTTCCTTTGAAGTAAATTGCATTAATCAGGACCATGAGAGTTGTTTCATCGACGTTGTCCGAGTTTATTAGATCTTTGATCTTATTCTTCGTCTTTTCTTCAACCCAAGCATTGATCTCCTGTATTACCTGCTGAACCTGGGTTCTGAATGACTTTGTTTCAACCTAAGTCATTAACATGTTAACAATTTAATGGCCAGATGCTATAGTGTTAAAAGGGAGGACAACGGTGAAAACTCTGCAACAGAAGAAGTAATACAATACGAAAGTAAGCTAAACATTGTTGTTTTTCAACATGAACTTTTAATGTAATGTCGTTACCAAAACCTGCATGTACGAATAAATTTACCATCGTGTAAGTGAACAAAAACATAGGCTGTTTTTTCAAATGTCCTAATTGTTTATTAATATTAATATAAGTCTGAGGACACCAGAGTGTACCTCGCCTTGAATCATGTGTTTGTCCGCGTTGTAAAAGGCATTATTAATTCATTGTAACTTCAGTTTGGATACGAGCTCCTTCTAGCTTGGTGCGACTGCGGCCCCGGCAGCTCAGTTGGCAGAGGACCGAATTTTCAGATATCAGGTGCTGAAGTGACAATTTAAATTCCTTTCATTATTATAATTTGAAGTAGTAGTTAACTTCATCAATTGTTTTGTTCGGAATACGTTATGATAGCGTTTGGCCGTACCTCAGCTCTGAAGTCCGAAGTCACTCGAGCGACGAAAGACTGAGCCGGAGTAATATTTTCGTCGAAGAAAATTCCATTTGCAGTATCCAGTTCAAATTTTCTGTTGGCATCATTCAATAGCCTTAGCAGACAGGAATAGTGGTACGGAAACGGCGATGCTGCCACAGATGGAAATGTTAATTCCTAAAAAATAATAATATCGATCGCTGTCGTTTTAACTAATTGGCGATTCGACAAAGTCCTGTAGAGGCCTTGCACATCATGCTGAAAACCGTAAGCTAATGTTGGTGATGAGCGTCGAAAATTGTTCTTTATGATACTTTATTTGTAAAATATGAACGTCACTTCACACAGTGCAAAGCAGATAGTGCTATTAAAATAGAAAAAATTACTGCATAAGGCCAGCAAAGCAGAGTACAAACAGCAGCGTTTAATAGTAGGAGAAATTCTACATCACACACAGCGACGAAACCTCGTGATCTTTCGGGCAAATTTAGTTTATTTATCAGTTCATATGACCACACCTATTCCACTGGAATTAAGCTATTTTATGAGAGAATTCTCACAGCGCAACGTATTCATGCCCATTTGCTGATCATTTAACCATATTACCACTTTAACTTTCTGCCATATAACTTATGACCATCTATTTCATTGGCTATAAACTCACCATAGCAAAGAATTAAACCACACCTTTATCTGCTCCCCAGTTGAACCTGCAGCTCCCTCGTAGAGCATACCAAGGGCAATTGAAATGGATGCTGGTGACAAGAAAATATTGTCGTCCGGTTGATGCTCCAAAGCCTTCTGGTACAGTTTTATGGCTAAGTCATCAGTATCCTTGGCAAGGTCAGACACTCCCTTCGGTGGAGGTCTTCCAATGTCACACTGGACAATAGCTAAAACATAAAACCGTCAGAATGTTAATGCTAGAAATCAACAAGCCTTAAAAGTTTGACTCAGCCCAAATACATTCCCTAGTAGTCCGTAATCGTAAGGGAACAATTGAAGCTCTGTACAGCTCTCTATAGCTAGCTTAACATATGTGTCTGTCTTTTCAGGTCTTCAGCATTAAAAATCTGAGTTTTCAAAAAATCAGATCTCAGTGGTAGTTTGATATACTGAAAGCGTAGCTTAGCTTTGTAGTGAGATATTTATTTTATTTAGAAGAGACTATTTACAATATTGAACACGAACTGCTAGGATCGTCGTGTACGTCAGCTAATGGTTATTAAATGGTAGCTTAGCCTGAACTGTAGCTACCCCTTTTATGTTTCTTAATGTCTAGTAAGGGTGCCTAAAATTCTTTGCATGCAGAATGTTAAATTTAATTGTTCTCTGTCGTGATTAGTGAAGCAACATCATTCAAGTCATGTGAAACGAGGGTCATGCTGACCCACATTACTAAAACTAAATCTGATGAGTTTATTTCTGTACACCGCTGCTATATATGCTATTTGCAGGCAAGTAGCATTTACCTGAGGCTGCGGAAGCCAAAGCAACAAATGCACCAAGCAGGAAGACAAACATTCTGACTGCAGCAGGCAAGAGGATTGACGTAAACAGACAAAGTTGTTCTGAAATTGCAGCTTAAATGCTAACAAAACAAATAAATTCTCAGCTGATAACGGTTTTGCGGCTGACGAAACCGTAATCGGGAGAAAACTAGGACCGAGAAAAAACCCAGTTGTTTTGCAGAAATCTGATTGGCAAAGCAAACAGTAACATTTGCGGAAATCGCAGAGCATGATTTCGTATGTAGACTGAACATGACGAGAGGCAGACAAGCACAGATGTTAACTACCGGTTTACTGTCCGGTACCAAAACGGTACTTAGATGGCAAAACGAATGCAGGTTCTATGCTAGCCTAACCTAGGGTGCAACCTGAGCAAAAGAAAATAAATATTCCGAACTAAGATACCCTAGTAAATACCAATGGAAGGCATGATTTAATGTAGAACTTACGATGTTTACTGGCAAATGATCATAAACATAGCAAATGGGCAAATACAAACGGCTCTATAGGCCTACTGGACACCACGACAATTATACATCAACTGATTAATTATGCATCTAAGCTAACTTATATAAGCTAAATGGTTGCTGTTTGAGACTGATACATTGATCATTCACGAAACACAAATAGAGTAATTTGGGGCGGATTACAGTTAGTAAAGTAGGTTTTTAACACAGAAATGTATTGAGCACATTTTTGCAAATTGACGGTATCCTGGAAAAAACACAATAAATTACGGTATATCATCTTTATGGTGTGGAGTCAAGCTTACGCCTTTTCCCGCTTGACTCCTTGCAGTTTCAATAGTTCGTCGATCTAAATACTGAATCTACATTTTTGGGTGCATTTTTACCAACATTACGCCGAGAGATTGGACCACTACTATGTGATACGGAAATAATTAGTCTTTTCCTTAATCAGTGTTTAAACGCATGCTGATGAACCTAGAAAACGTTAGAATCCGTCAAAGACAAACAAATGTCCTTTAGACTTTTCTTTGTGGGGTCGATTTTCGTTCAAATCTGCGAAATTCCCCATGTTTGACGCTTGTTTTGCTTGGAAATGGTTGCCCTCAAATTGGTAGTTGGGAAAAGGAATTTTCCTGAAAATGGTTGCCCTTAATGGGGAAGTTGGGATATGAAATTTTTTCCTGAAAATGGTTGCCCTTAGACTGGCAATTGGGATAAAGAATTTTTTCTGGAAATGGCTGCTCTTAAAGGAGCAGCTGGGATAAGCAATTTTTGGCTTAAAGACACTTTACAGTTTAACAACGCACTTCTTGCTAACGTAATCAATTTGCTGAGCAAATCAGAGAACGCACATTATCCATTTGTATAGTAAAGATCCATTTGTAGCTGAAAATAAAGGATAACTGCCTTTGGTCATATATATCTCCAAAGACATAACTTCTTTAAAGTTTTCCTTGCAGGCTTGAAATCTACGTCTCCGAATTCCCTTGAGACAAACGTTTCGTCCAAATTAAAAACAAAAGGTTTTACCTTTATGACCTGTTTATCTGAGAATGGTTGCCCTTAAAAGGGCAGTTGGGATAAACGGTTTTTCGATTAAACATTGTTAATACTACTTTATACATCCCTTCTGATGGTACTCTAGCAAGACTCCTTTGCCACCTTTTAAATAAGTTGGGAGAATAGAGGACGTATTTTTGCTTTTTCTAAAAAAACCAGTCACACTTTTGACAAATCTCTAGATCCACAAAAGCTAGGAAAAGTTCGATTGCAGATTTGGAATCTATATCCCCGAATTACCCCAGAACTGATTTTTCAACTAAATCTGAGATTAAAAGTTTTTTACCATTTTTGACACCTTCATCTTTAAGGTCGCACTTCCCTTACATTCAGTCCACTTTGGAAAGCTATAACTTACTCAATATTGAGAGCTATGAATTGAGCGACATATCAAAATGAAGCTCTACATCTTCTGTGTCGTTTGGTATCGTTGAAACGTGTCTACCTAGTTAGGATTTTTCGCAAACTTACCAAACGCTGCCACAATTTTTGACCAAACTTTTTTCTGAAAAAATTTTAAGCAACAAGAAAATGGCCGTATCCAATGTGTTTATGAGATAATTTGCCAGGGAAGGTTTTTTGATTTTGTCAAAATATCATTTCAGTATGCAGAAATTGAGCATTTTCTGAAAATTTGGCATTTGATCCAACTTTGAAAAATCATTGCTCTTGATTGGAGGCTGGTAAAGAGAAAAACAAAAAACCGCCCCGGGCAAATTGTCCAAACATACTGTGTGCAAAATATCTTTTAGATCCACCATTGGTTGTGGAGCAATCTTCGGTGAAAAAATTTTGGCCGCAATTTGACGAAATCAGTTATTGGTCCAGAACTTTAGACTCATTCAGTGTACAGGGCTCTAAGTAACCTAATTTGTGCCTCTTTCGAAGCTCTTTCATTTGATTATAAACTTGTCTACGCTTGTAGTGTACACTGGCTCCAATTCGACAAAACATGTCTTCAGCAAGATCGTGTCAAAAATAACCAATTTTCGAGCAAAAATTGATCAAAAATTGACTGCTAAAAAACGATAAGAGCTAGAGACTTATGTCTAAAAGCAATGTTGTAGAGCACATAATAAGCTTTAAAATGATCATAGTCGCTGGGAATGATTTTCTATACATAGTTCTAGCTTCAAATTTCTGTTTCCCACTGTACATGTATGTTATGAAGCTGGCGTTTTTGCAGGACGTTTATTATCCTTCCCGATGTATTTTCTAAAAATTTGAATGAAGTCGGGCAATAATTGCACTTTCTGCAACTATATCTGCACGTAAGGGGAGCACGACCTTAAATGGTTGCCCATAAACGGTTAGTTGGGATAAGGAATTTTCGACTATATGTTGCTAAACGTTAGTTGATACATCCTTTTAGAAGGTGTTTTTGCAAATCTGCCACCTCAACGTGACTAACGAGTTCGAAAAAACACCTGATAATAGGCATTTCTAGGCAGTTTGCTCACTTTTGCGGTCTCCAACAGTGTAACTTTTGGCCATATCTCGAAATTCACAAGAGCTAGAAAATTTCGATTGCTGATTTGAATTCTGCATCCCTATGACCCTATGACCAACCTTTGAGCGAAATCGGAGACAAAAAGTTTTCGTCCATTTTTTAGAATCGCCTTGGTCCCCCCTTACGATTTTAAAAAATTAAATTCCCTGCCCTGGTCGACTGGATGGGGCTAGAGCGATGCAATTAAAATGTTACAGGTTTGGGACCACCCGCACATACCCACCAAATTTCAGCTCCGAGCGTTGAGCCTAGCTTGAGTTAATAGGGGGGGACAATAATAATAATAATAATAATAATAATAATAATAATAATAATAATAATAATAATAATAATAATAATAATAATAATAATGATAATAATAATAATAATAATAATATACTAACTTAATTTTTGTGGCAACAATATTAATGCAAATTCACAACGCTAACGTTGTATGTTGTTTGTTGTTGTTGTTGTTGTTGTTGTAGTATGTTGTGTCCTCAGGCCCGTGGTAACCTTTGTTTTTTCAGAAACTATAGTGGGCTCCCCAACTTGTTGCCTAAACTTGGCGTTATGTGCGGAGGAACCTTATGGTGTGATTTTTTTAAAAAACCCCAGAGTTCAAGTTTACTTTGATCCATGACTTATAATTATGATGTTCGTTTTTGAAAATTTGAACATAATTTTGGAATAATTTGAAAGAAAGTCAGAAACGGTTACAAGAACTGATCTCACTTCAACCAGCATTTTGTAAAATTGCTAAATAGTTTTGCCTTTGCATTGCTGATTGCCTAAAAACAGAAATGGAACCTGCATTTATTAAACTGGGCACCTCATCTTTCGTAAGCACGAAGCTTTTGGGAATGCTCAATTTTTATCTGAGAAAGTTGAAAATGAAATAATTAAAAGTGTGGGTTTTAGTTAGACTCAAATCAAAAATTATAAGGTTATCAAAATTTAATATACTGTCAGATAACGACGACAATTGTCAATTCAATTGCCGACAAAAAGAAACCGACAATTGCCTACTCGGTGCTTGAACTGATGCTCAACTGCTTGCTTGACCAATTGCTTTTTAAAATTGAAGTTTTAGATAACAACAATTTAATAAGGTTCAACGATTTGAGAATAATAGCTCAAGCCAATTTGCATATCTGGTCAATTGCTTATGCTTATCAACATATATGTAACCTAAACTGACGTGAGCGGCGCTGACTATTTCAGTCAAGATATGAAACGTTCGAGCTGAGACACAAGACACTTGTTAAGAAAATGAAACCAACCTGGATACCAAACTGTTTTTAGCCACCTCGCCTCTAGTCTTGTTATATTAATAAACTACCTTAACTTTTACGATAACAATAACAATAAAATTTTTCATCGTCAACTTGTAGAGAATAATGAAACTTACAATTTGTTTTCTTGAACTTTTTTAATTGAATCATCCGTGCGATCAGGGGAGGAGCTCAAAGGTGCGCGTTATTTTGCGGAGGATTTTGATGGTGTGATTTTTGAAAGAAAAACTTAGTTTTACCTTACTTTTATCCATGACTTCTGATTAAGAAAGAACAGTTTTAATTTCAAAATTTGGGATTTAATTTTTCGATTGCTGAAAAAGGTACTTCCTCGAGAGTTTTGGATTTGATCTCAAAGCCTCCATAGTTTTGTAATAAAAATTTCAGTTGCTACATGGAGTACCTCTGTGAACAGCAACTCTTCTTCAGCTAGTTGACAAAAATAGCCCAGTGATGCGCACTTTTTAGCGAAGGATTTTCAAGAACTAATCTTTTTTAGTTTTGATGAATGATAAATTAATGTTTAACTTACTATTTAACTTACCTAACTATCATGGCATTTGAGATAGGAAAGCTTATAAAAATAGTTTTAATTTGGATAGCTATTTATACATACTCCGCAGTTGTGACCGTATAGATTCAGAAAAAATTACATGAGTCTAACGACGTATCGTGTAATCATAGAATCAAGCCTGCTAAACGGCTAATTTCGTGAAAGAATCGGCGAAATGAATATGGGTAATTGAAAACTAAGTATGAAATCTTCGAAAATCCTGGACAATTTTCACTCAGAGTCTATTTTAAGTGAGGTGTTCTTTATTCTGCCACCAAACAGTGCAGCGGAATATAGAACTTAAAAATAAACAGTATTTTCAAAAGAAAGGTGTCAGCTTTGCTTCTGAATTAAAAATTAGATTCGGTTTGTGCAATTTAAAAAAGGTGATTAATTCTACATACCTATAGCAATCTGGTGTACTGGTTATATGTGGTAAACTATACCGAACTGCTGCCACACAGCCACTAGTCTTGTAATAATAATAATAATAATAATAATAATAATAATAATAATAATAATAATAA
>JASAND010007266.1:0-20061 GCA_030248195.1 Trissonchulus latispiculum | reverse complement strand
ATTTTTCGTATTATACCTACTTCTTAGTTAGAGATTAAATGCAATTCAGTTAATATTTGTCACTATTTTTGTTAAGATTCAGTTAACGTCATGAACTACAATAGGCAAGCGAAAGTGCATCACCTTAACATTCACAATCACGTAATAGTTTAAAAAATTAGCAACATTGCCTTGAACTTCATATATTAAGTAGCATGTTGCAGCAAACACAACAATTCCCCAGTAAATTTTTGCTTTACAGCGTGTACGACGCAGAATAAAATTGCAGCCATGAATGGACAACGACATCACTGGGAAACTGGGGCCGCAGCAATAAGTGGAGTCCAAGACCAAGATCTGTTCTCATAGACAATAATTTCCAGTTTATGCTAATGTGACCAAAGTAGATGTCGAGTTAATGCTAGTTGGAAAAGCACTTACCTCGCTAGTTCCATAGTGAATGAGTGGATAAATTAGGTGCACTTGAAAGGGTGGTAAAAGTATGTTTTCTCAGAATATGTAGCTTCCTGCAAAACTAAAGGTTGGCTAGTTCTGTTACTTTTAAGACTGAAGACTGGTAGTTCAAAGAATCAACGTGATAACATAACACTAATCCGGTATTTTACGGTTAGACTAAGCAACCACTTTTAACAGGAATTACAAAAATTAACTTTAATATATTAACGGAGATGTATTTGATCAAGGTTGTATAAGAGATAAAAGTGTGACACTCTTAAGCTAGCAGGTAGAAATCATGCTAGGTATGCTCGGTGCGTTAACTCGGGACACCCCCCCCCCCCGGAACTTCCGGGGGGGTCCCACTTTGCACTATCTACACGCTTTCATATAAGCGTGTGTCTGCTCGCTGATTAGCCCATTACCCTAAGGCTTACTGTAGGTAATTTATTAGTTATTTCAATTAATTAATTATAACTTTAATTAGGTAAATGCAATTAAAAAACTAATTGGACAACTGTAGCATTTTTTCTGCTCTTTCTAATGATATAAAAATTGTTGAACATTACATTCCTTCGAACTCTTGTATTATGAAACAATTTTTATACCATTAGAAAGAGCAGAAAAATGCTACAAAGTTGTCAAATTAGTTTTTTAATTGCATTAACCTAATTAAAGTTATAATTAATCAATTAAAATAACTAATAAATTACCTACAGTAAGCCTTAGGGCAATGGGCCAATCGGCGAGCAGACACACGCTTATATGAAAGCGTGTAGATAGTGCAAATTGGGACCCCCCCCCGGAAGTTCCGGGGGGGGGTCCCGAGTTAACTTACCGAGCATACCTAGCATGATTTCTACATGCTAGTTTAAGAGTGTCATACTCTTATATATTATACACTCTTGTTTGCATTACCACCAAACACTTTCTTAATTCGTACTGTTTTCATCTGGCAGCTCATATTCATGTCCGATGAGTGCACAACCAGGCGTACAGGTAACACACAATCTTAGGGTTGTAAGTTTGCTATAAAGAAGAAACAAAATTCGTGACCATCGAATTGAATCTAAAGTGCACCAATCATTGACGGCAGTTCTAACAATTTGACATACTAACTACATGCTAGTACTTTGTTGTTATTGTTGTTGTTTTTGTTGATTGTTGGGATGGAACCGACATTATTACCGTAACTATTACCGCATTGGTAGCGGCAGTGAACGTTGTTTCTGATGCAACGTTCCAACCGGCTCCAGTAGCCATGGTAGCAATAAGAAAGCTCAATACACAGTAGCCGATGCCGAACCAACAGGCCCTCAGATGAAGTGAAATGAACCACAGCAGCAATCGCAACCGGAAAACAATTTCTGCGGGAAAATTCTTTGCACTCATAATTTTTCCTTCATTAAGTAAAGCTGTTGTTTACGAATTCTGCCGCCTGTCGCCGCTTTCTTTGATTTTAATTGGTAGTCGGATGGAAGTTCATATGCCTCGTTCTCGATCAGTGGGATATTTTTCAGGACACTGCCACCATGTTCAATCAGAGATATTGCACCAGATTGTCAGATCTTTTCCAAGATCTTGTAATTTGGCAGACCATGATACGTTCTGGCGGCCACTAGGTATACTTGGTATGCTTGAGTAGAGATTGCTGTCGTTGCCATTGTATCTTGTTTGGCACTGTTCTCACAGCATTCTTTGGAATTGACGTGTTGCGTGGCTTTTCCTTAGAAATTTTTGTAATTAAGTGGCTGGATTCTAAGTAGTTCTAAATTTTTCACAAAATTAACGACGTAGGACTCATAAGTATTTCCCGCAGTGTTAGAAGCAACTCAAAAAACACAGCCTTTGGAATTAATTCACAATAGTTGTTTGACCAAATAAAAGTCTGCCACATTTCTAACCATTAAAAATGATTCACAGACAAAAAATATGGACAATTTGAGTTGACTAATTTCCTAGCCGTCTAACTGTAATCACAGACAAAACAATTTTTTATTTGAAATTGACCACATTTCAAGGGCTACATCAAGAATCACAGTAAGAGAATTGGCGAAAACTGACACGTTTAAGTCCAGTAATAGTAGGTCGGGATCAGAATCTTTTGATAGACGCACTACTAACTCTGTTGAGAACGAATTCTGCCTTAATTTTGATTGACAGAAGGCGGAACATTCATATTTATCGTGCTCAATCATTCTGATATTTGTCAGCATGCCGCCATCATGTTCGGTCAGAGACATGGCGTTGGATTCCAGCTTTTCCGCAACCTTGCAGTTTGGTTACCCAGAATAGATAATGCCAAGGATATACTTCTTCAGTGTGAAGGCCAACCACTGCCGCTGAGTTTGTATCCTTCTTTGAACAGTTGTTATTGAGTTCTTTGAAAAGCCTTGTTGCTTGACTTTTTGTTAGAATGCTTTGTTGTTATAAGGGATGAAATCTTAGTAATGCTTAATTATTTTAGAAAAAATAACTATATTTGACTTGAAACAATAAATAATTTGTCTTGAACTTTACACAGTTTTTAACTATACAGTCCAGTTGTGGAATTTTAGACTGAGTATCTCGAAATAAATTGAAGATTGCGGATTTTTGGAGTGTATGTATGTCCGATTTTTGGAGTATGTATGTCCGAGTCTTATCATCCGAATACGCAAAAGAGAAAAAGGGTGAAAACTGTTAGAGTGACGCGGATTTATTAAACGAAACAATCATGAAAAATACAAAATCATCAATTAGTTTTACAACAAATCAACCTTTATACAGGCACCAGAAAAGTTTACAACAAAACAAAAGCACAATAAACTGCACAACAGACCTGTTGATGAATCCTGCAGAAAATCAATCTCCCCTAAAATTAAGGCAGAGAGGGGCCAAAAACGACTACCTCCCATCAAATCCCCACACTAACTGTCCGCGACAAGCCACCTCTAGCTGAACCGAAAATTCTGCATGTGCGCCGTTTATACTGCGCAGTTTAGCTAGCTAGGCCAGTGTCTTTACACAACACTTTGCTTTCAGCGGTTGCATGAATTTCCACTAATTTGAATAGAAATGGGCTAATATAAACATTTCTACACAGTAAGGTGGTGAAATCTTAAGTAATTCATTATTTTTTCAAAGATTTTTTGTTTCAAAATTTCAAAATTTCAATTTGTTTTGTATCATCGATTTTGATAAACGTTACAACATCGGATAATGATAACAAAAGATAATTGCTCTGATTCAGTATTCCTCTTCTCTCCAAGAAATGTAATAGAGCTGCCACTTCATCTATAGGAGAACCGACTGAGGAAAGGCGGCTGCAAAATAGCATAAGATAAAATGATGTCTATACTAAACCTTAAGCTTTAAATAATCTAGTTTTCAGTCCCTGCAAACTCGTTCAGTATCGGCAGTCAGTAACTTACTATATTAGCCAGTAGCAACTCTTGAAAACTCTAGTCAGAAATAACGATATCCAGCAAAGTGCATAGCTTAGGCAAAGTGTATAACTTGTTCAGATATAAAGGGACGTTGGACTATTTTCGAAATTCAGATCCTCAGACATAGGACCAAAATACAGTCTGCTTCAACCAAAATGTCGCAGTTATATCTACTCATCTGTGCGTTAGGTTTCTGTAGATTACTATGGATAATAGGTGCATGACAGGGTCCCAATATTATGGGCACAACTGTTAAGGAATTAAAAATTTGAGATGACGAAAAAAGGCAGTAAAACGTAGGTAATCCGATAGGATGATTTGATTTAAATTCGGTAGACGTTTACCGTTGACAGTGGACAAAGAATTGGATTTGAGATAGTCGAAAACGTAAATAAGCAGTAGGAGGAATAGCTGACTATTACGCTTGTGACATATAAGGATATAACGGTGTAGGGTGTCCAACAAATCAAGCGAACTAATAACGCTGGAACTTTGGGACGAGCAATCTTTTGTGTTCGCGAAGCCCGTTTTGTCCGATTCGCAAAGTATGAAATTTGCCTGACGTGCTTCATTTTCTTAACAAGAAAATGCCACTGTAATCACATACCATGCAATCATCAAAGCTACAGGCAGGCTTTAGATTTGTTCCCCTCCAATGTTTTTATTAACGTAACACGATTGCTGGTGGTTCGATCCGCCTCGCACTCATCCTAAGTTGCAACTAATAGAAGTTTATCTAATTGATGTAATGTAATTTTTCCACGTTAAATGGTAATAAAAATTAACGAGACATGTTGAGTAAATGTGGCTTGTATATAAAATATATTCTCTTATGCAATTTCTAACTTTAGCATTTCCATTACAAATATTATTTCAGCAGTGCTACAGCACAATGGTTAGTTTTTAATTTTGCGAAAGTTCCCCCCTTGCGTTAAACTCATTAAATGACTGTCTTTGTTTTCAAATTGAAGACACCTTTCATGGTGAAACTGGTAAGATGACTATTTTGCTAAATTCTATTAGGATAACTATCTTATCAACAATATTGGCAAGATAGTAATCTTGCTAAATTTTATGGCAAGATAACTATCTTGCCAATTTTACTATCTTGCTACGACATATACGTTTCGGCTTGTACACTCTCGAAGAATCAGCGGCTTTAGTCTAGTCGGCTGGCAAAAATGAATTTCTAAATTCTCACAGTCGTAGTTTTTTCTTGGAAATAATAACACAAAGTAATGATACAAAAATGCAGACGTCAACGCCGAGCAGCTGTTGATTTGACAAGCACTATTCCAAATCCAGCATTTCGGGGTCCCTGCATTGAATCCTTCGACTGGCTCTGGCTATTTGTTGATCAGTCATTTTCAGGCTGATGATTCTGTAACAGAATGGATTAACTATGCTACAGTAACAGATCAAAATATGTAAGCCATGCAGTGTCCCGTTCCGCATGCGCTGACTCAGCGACGCCGCGTTATAGTCCAGCCAGAGGGCAAAGTGAGCGAGAACGAGGAGACAGGACGGGTGAAGCCGACACCGACGGAGTGCAGTTTCCCGTATTCTCGCGTTCTGACGTGGAATGGCACTTTTGCCAAAGCCAGTTTTCCCAAAGATCGCAGAATAGATTACAGTAACAGCTAGTGCTGGTAGCCAAAACATCGTGAACAGATGTAAATAGTAGTACACGAATTCACCATCTGGAGCTTTAGTGGTACAGTTGGCGTGGATCCTTTGAGCCATTCAGATATGCCACAGTAATCTTGTGTTGCTTTGTCTTCCTGCCGCAATAAATAAATATGTTTGTTATAAGTACATACATGAACGTAAAGCTAATTTCTTTTCGAGGCTAGCTACGTCACTAGTTTAGCAACTGTAAAAGGAATAGGAGAGTTAGCTAGTTGTTAGGTTTACCAGAATGGGGTGATATCGTTAGTTGGGGCTTTTATCAAGTTTTTTTGGAAAACGTATGATTGGGTGCGCTTTCGTAACAAAGTCGGTATCTTTATTTTTATAAGTGACAAAGTTCTGTTATTTTGTATCTCCGGTTTGACGGGTATTTGCATAGTTTAGAGATTATTGAGGTTTTTTGTCAGGTTTCGAAATTAAAGTTATATTGTGGATTTCCTTTTATTAGGCAGTTTTGGTTGCTATTTATATATCTAGTATATAATTCAGTAGTCGCTCTACCCCCATTTTCTCCGATCCAAAACATTTTGGTCTGGCTGAGCTAGTCAATTGGCCAACAAAGTACGAAAGGTTGGTTCAATCCAAACTCCCTTAAGGGGGGCATACCCAGGGGTTTGCACAACTTCTTCGGAGAGCGCTGTTTTTTTGCGTGCATGTAGGTAACATATGGTAGTTGAAAAGTTAATATAGACAGTTGATATATCCCATGACATCCGAGCTGTATGGGGTTCCAAACTGAAAAATTTCGTTCATTTTTTCAAATTTCAGATTAGTCTTTCGGAAGCTCTGAATTTTTTCGGGAAAAGCTACAGTGTAATGTGTGAGTTGTGATGTGTGTTGAGTGTGTATTTTTAGTGAGTTTATTTTAGTGTGAAATTTTAGTAAGTGTGATAATTTTAGTGTGAAAGGTGTTTTGTGAAATTGTGTAAATTTGCATGGAAATTGGGGTGAAATTTAATGTTTGTTATGTTTAAATGCGCTATGTTTAACTCAGCCCACTTAGCGACTAGGTGGCGCTGCTGAGCTAGACTTGTGGAAGCGCATAGTCGGGTCTGCAAGAGGGTCTCAAATCTAGCCAATCAAAATTCACTAGGATCTCTCTCAGCCTTCTCTTTCAAAACTAGTCAGTCTTAACTTTGTTTTCTTTCGCGTGCGGTCGGTTTCGTGCATTTGCTCTGCTTAGCCTTTTCACGTGATCGTCTTCCCCTTTTGGATCCTTCAGTAAGTTATTGATTTTTCTTTTCATATAGTTTTGACTCCGAGGCGACCTCGAGTGTCGACCAAAATTTAATTTAGCAGTGCTTTTCTGGGTTTTAATTCCCCTTTTTAATTAGTATTTAAAATGGTTGATTATTTTAGAAAAGAATTTATTACGTCATCCCTTATAGACTGAGCAGCCGCGACGGCTTTAGAGTAGAAATATTTAGAGATTTTAGGCACTTTCTGCTGGGTTTAAACTATTCTTGAGTGAATCTATGTATTTAAATTATTTGATAACTGTATTTAAATTTATTCCATGCCTTGTGTGAAAGTATTTGCTTGTTGGAATTATACTTGTCCGAAATTTTCTGTGTTTTGTAAATTCTGTTGATGCCTGTTTCTCTGTCCAAAATTTATTCTGGTGTGTTATTTTCGGGAGTCTCTCCCTTTGTCTGTTCCTTATTAAATGTGGTCTCAGTAGCTGAGCCATTAGGGTACTTTAGTTAGGTTTTTATTAGAATTGTATAGTCGGTAGGTAGGACTCTGAGTTATTTCTCCAAGTCTAGCTAATTATTTACTGAGCGTGTACTTAATTTAATCAAAGTTCCTTTGTATTCCAGTAGTTAGACTGCCATTTGCCCCCCTTTAGTCAGTTCCTTTAGCAATTCCTTAGGCTTAGTTAGTTCTTGGCGAGATCTGCCCAGGTCGACTGGAACATAAGTCTCCTCCAGGTTCGTCGTTTCCATACGCGCACAGTTTCCACCCGTAAAGTTTGGTTGCCCATACACTTCCAACTTTACAACAGACCTAAATTGCACACATATTTTTGTGGACCAGATAATATGCACGCCAAATGGCAGCTCACAGAAGCCTCTCTTTCGGGAGTTCTGTAGCCGCAAACTTTAAAAATTGTAAAATTTCCACTAGGTGACCTGTCGCCGTTTTGAGCTTAATCCTCCAAAGTACTCCAAATCTTCGGAAATTTTTACAGAATATAGCCAAGATATATGGCTTAATATGTGCCAAGTTTGGCGGGTTTAGGTTTTGTTATGGTTTTTTAATGACTGCTTAGTTACGTGGCCAACAGTGAAAAAATGCTCAAAATCGGCATGTAGCTAAACTTTGATGGAATTTATCTCATGGTAGAAACAATATCGTGACTTGGTGCAACCAGAAAAGTTGTTTAGAATGATAAGACCTATCGATTGAGTACAATTTGGTATTAATTCGATGATTTTGAAAATTTACCATTTTTGGCGGGAAGCCAATTTTGCGTCTCTAACAGCAAAAATTGAACAAAATGTGGTATTACTTTTTACTGCCGCGGCCACAAACCTCAAATTTTGCACACATATTTATAATATGTGTGCAAAATTTGAGCCCAATCTGATGCTTGCAACGGATTAGGTTTCAAACGAAATACGTCAATTGCCATAATTTGGGGGTGGGATGCATGGTAAATGTCTGCACGAACGCAGCCAATTTTGAAGTTGCACACACCCAACAATAGTCCTAAGTTTCCTTTATGTTCACAAGAATATTCAAGACACTGGCTCTTAGCAGTCCGGAGAAAAATCGAGAAAACTTCGACCACCCCCATGCACGAAAAAGCCATAAGTCAGCAACTTTGCGAGGCTGCTGTGAACGCTGTGAAAAACGAAAAGCCTCCAAACATTTAATTTAATTGAAGAAACCCATGTACTAATATGTGACAAAGCTTGAGCGCAATCGGAAAAATTTATGTTATTAGTGTCATTGGTGTATTTACCCCCTCCCCCCCTTTAAGGTGCTGGTATCGCTTTGTGTAAATTCGACCCTACAAGCGTCAATTCTTTATGAAAGTGGATGAAACTTTCCAAGTTCATTATTTTCGTGCTCTTTAATATTTGGATTTTTAGGTGCAAAGATAAGAAAGTTTTAGTTTTTGCCATTATTCTCTCAGTACGTAGTCCATACATTATGGCTGGAAAAAGGGCACTATAATGAACATTTTTGCTTTTACAACCTTTGAGCTATCTCTAGCGGTTAAGGCAGTATAAGCCAAAAACGATTTTTGGGGTCAAAAATGGCCATTTTTGAAGAAATCAGCTTTTTCAAAATTACTGCCAAGTCTTACAGACAATTTTGACTTGTTTATACTCAATCAATACATCATCCAATTGCACATTTTATCAATGCTTATTCGCTGGACTTCATTGCTTGAAGCTAGAGAATTCGCTGAAAAACCATTTTAGCAAAACCGCAATTATTTTGTTTTGAACATCGATTTCTCAAAAACTACCCAATGGATTCGCGTAATTATTGGCACAATGCAAAATCGCACTATTGCGGAGGGAAAATTTTTTCGATTTGAGCTAAATCACCTCCAGTTGCGAGAAAACTGAATACAAAGTGCGAAATTTCGTATCATCGCACATTTGCCGGATTCTCTGGAGTATTAAGCCTTGTTAAGCCAAATCCCAAAAAATGTCCCTCGGTCCACATGTCCGTCATATTATGGCACAAGAAGAAATTTTGGTCGATTCTACAGTTTTGATAAATTTGGTCTATATTCCGCTTGTCAGATGTCAGCATGAGAGAAACTTTTTGCTATTTTGTTGCTAATTTTGCTAGTTTCGTAAGCTCATATGAATGTACAGATTATAAGCTTTAGAACGATGTATAAAGCTCTTTGCAACTCCCAAAATTGCGAAGCGTTTCTAAAAATCACCACAAAAGCACTGCACAAAAGGATACCAGCACCTTAAGGGGGGGATGTAACAGTAAATTATTACTTCCCGTAAATTATTACTCCCCTGTAATAATTTCCTAGGAAATTTTTACTCTCGCTAGGAAATTTTTACTCCCCCAGTAATACCGCCACTACCTTGGTTAATGAAACTGCGCCTTGGATTTGCATTTGGCAAAGTTTCATCAACCTTTTCCACCAGTGTGTCAGTGGGCAGTCTTGGTTTTCTGGTGTATAATATAGCGAAAATACAATGCAAACTATCATTTTTCAAAGATTTTCAACTACAAAAAGCTGTCTGCGAAAAATTTATTGATACTGCCTTTAGTGAAAATTCAAGACCTTAAATATGCAATTTACACAAAAATCCATTAGATATAGATGCTTTAGTTCGATGTAACTGATGATAAATTAATGCGGAGAGCCCCCCAAGCTTCAGTCAATACTTCATACCACCCCCGACCCACATGCAAAATTTGAGTCAAATCGGGCAACTGATCGAAGTGCTTGATTACATTATCCATATTGTCGCTGTTACTTGGTGATATTATGAAGATGTGAGTCAATTACTCCAAAGTACTGTGGCAGAATCGGCTGAGTGTACAGGCCAGTGAGTGTACCAAGATGTGCAGAAAGCTAGGCCACTAAACCTCGCTCCAATGTTTATAAATACTAGATTGATTTCTCGAAGTATGGATGGCGATCGCTCCAAAAACCTTTGAGGCAGTTGTAAGCGGCAAGCGCATACTGAACGAAGAAAGCGTCATATAGAAAAACGGATTTCATATTCGGATTCAGCAGGTTAAGTAACCCCTATAAGCACCTTTTCGGCAAAATCGGAGAGAAAAAATTTTTGACCCCATTTTGACTGTGCTTAGCTAGCTTTTCAGGAAAGAAACTAAGGGTTATTTCTTAACAAAAAGTTTGCTAGCACGTGTCAAAATGTTAGAAAATGATTCATATCTTTTCTATTATAGGGAGTAAAAATTTACTAAGGGGAGTAAACATTTCCTGGGAAATTATTATTGGGGGAGTAAAAGTATACTAGGAAATCTTTACTGGGGAGT
The DNA here is from genome assembly GCA_030248195.1 of Trissonchulus latispiculum. Taxonomy (NCBI): domain Eukaryota; kingdom Metazoa; phylum Nematoda; class Enoplea; order Enoplida; family Ironidae; genus Trissonchulus; species Trissonchulus latispiculum. Next base: position 9,514 of record JASAND010007266.1, on the reverse strand, counting down.
AATAATTTCCTAGGAATTTATTACTGGGGAGTAAAAATTTACAGGAGTAATACGTGTATAGGGGTCAAATTTTGCTCATTTTTTCCACTTTCTCCGATCTCGCTGATTTTTACATATTTTATGGTTCAAACCGTATATTTTACCGAGTTTTTAAAATTAAAGTTGTAAATCGTACGGTTGTCAAGTAATTTTGCCTCAAAGTTGAGGTCTCCTGTGTTAAACATAGGAAACTGTTTACCGAATCCGGTTTACCCCCTTCCAAATTTCCGCCTCCTGCACGTGTTTGTACTCTATGTACTCTTACTCTTTTACTTTTAGAATGGCAGAGTCTGATACAACCCGTCTGGAAGACATACCCTCTCAATTGGCTTATAGGACCCAGGATCTGCCTGGCCCAAGCCGGGATTGTCAGCCCACACCATCTTCTGTGGATGAAAGCGTTGAAAACCCTTCTGTGGTAAAAAGCGGAAACGCAAACGCTTTTCTTCGCACTCCTCCGCAGGCTTTTCTAACTGTGACTAGTAATCAAACTGTATCGTTGCCAAGCAGAGGGAAGTAAGTTCCCTAAGTCGAACAATGTCAAGCTTTTCCACACTGGCTCCAAAGTCCAGTTTGACGTGAATGAAGAAACCCTCAAGGGGTTTGGCAAAGCAAGCACTCTCCCTCCATGTCCAAGACTAAGCTCTTTGTTCGGAAGGCCTTCCGGATCCTTGAAGCCTACCAGCAAATCCTCCTCAAGCCGACGGCCGGCCCTTCAAGCCGTCGGCCAACGGCGGTTTGGCCAGGTAGGCCATTTTGGGGCAGGCAACTGCCCATTTCCCAAACGCTATACGGTTGAAATAAGTGTAATGTCTTTGAAGGCTATACCGAACTCGGGTTTGGGATCTGCAATTCTGCAAAAACTGTTGCTGTCAAACATATTTGTGCAAGCTGAAGGGAATATTCTTTTGCAGGTGAGAGGTTTGCACTTGATTGAGAAGCGTTGCGGATGAGATCCGATCAGCTACGACGTACGATGTGGTGGCTTAAAAGCTAAGTTCTTGAAATTTATTTAGAATTATTTAATAGTAAGTTTCATGTAAAACTAGGACTTAAGTTTATGATGGGTTTAAACCCTGAGTGAGCTTTCAGAGCTATACGTATTATATAAATTTGTGATTATCTTGCAAAAACTTGATTCTTGGGCGAATTAAATAAGGCCTTCCAGCTTTTGTGTAGTTGTAGTTCAGTCAAAGTTATTGCGCGTCGAAATTTCCTTGCTGCCGCGTATATTTTGCGTTTCAGTTTTGGAAATTGCACGATGGGGAGTCTTCAATTAGCAGACTCTTGTGCTCTTTATTATATAACTACAACCGTGGTCATTATCAAGGAACGGCATTAAAAGTCAGGACTGTGCTGTGCACAAAAGCTAAGTTAACGTTTAAACGCTACTAAGAAATAGCGCATATTATTTAATAATTATTTATGCAGCGCTATATTTAGGAACAGTGGGCATGGAGGGTAAAAAAGGCCCCCCTGTGTCTGTTGTATATAAATCTAGTTTCAAATTAATCCAAGTTTAAAATTTTCAATTCTTTGCAAATGCGGACATTTCACATATTTCATATTTGAAGCTTGGCCGCCCTTTCCCCTTCCTTTTCTGCAGCCCCCTTTTGTCCATTGCCTTCCAAGCAGGCGACATTCGGTTTCTGCCATCCTAGTCGCTAATGATATGCGGGGGCCAAGCTCAGCTGGAGTAAACAACTACACTTGGCCTGGGGTGACTGAGGTTGCTTCAGTTTCGACTGCAGTTACCAATAACCGCACGTCAGTCTGGCTTGGGGGACACGTTTTCTGTCCATGTCCTTCGTCTCTCCGCCTCTTGTCCGTTTTTGTTAAGGACCATCGGGAGCAGCACTCCACTAGCTTAGGACAGTATGCGCAGCATATTTACCTAAGAGTAGGTACATAGTGATAACAGCATGACAAAAAGCATTCTTTCTGTTATCAGAGCAAAACCTAGACACTGCACGCTTTTAGCTAACCCCATCAAACATATTCGTCCACTACGCTTGCAGGCTGAAGCATTTTAGTTCTGTCTAAGCTTAAGCTCAATACAGGACTTCCAACAATGAAGTCCGAATCACGAAACTATGAAACAGAGAACTGCAACGCATACACACATAATAATTTATTGTGAACGAATAGTAGTCATTGCACAAGTGTAGATAAGAATGATAAGTTCCAGGGTACTTAGAATTGACATCCCCAGTGCCATATTCATAACGGAACCAATTTTGCTGACAAGAACAGGTATCTAAAAAATAATCGTACTTGTTTACAACCTGAGCCTTGTACATTTCCTATGACGCTTGGGTTGACAGAATAATAATAACAACGGATACTCAGATAATGAGTGTCAGCAAGTCACAGTCGGTAATCCAGTGAATCCTCATAGCAGATTATGTAGGTTCATTCGATTTAGAATTATACAACTAAACGTCACAATTCCATTGTGGAGCAAGGGCCGTTATTGCGCGATTATTTCGGCTAGAACTAATACCTCTTACATTCACTTAATATCTGTACTCACCGGCTGTTTGGGTACTTCAGTAAAATAAAATGATAGTCCTCCATTGTATCGGACTTCGATGCGAAGGAGATCACCCCTGGTCAACATAATTTCAAGCGTACAATATGGAATAAATCTGTTCAACTGTATACGTCGCAGTAATGTAGTACATTTAGGGATGTACTACATCCCTATAAAGTTTCAGTGATTTACTACATCACTAATCAAGTTGTACATTGTAGGTTAAAGGCCTCAAATGTACAACTTTACTGACAAATTTCGCGCTTGTCAGGTATGTAGTACATCACTAAAACGTTTTCAGTAAATCAGTACATTTATGTTTGCTCAATGTCTTTATACTATAGAGAAAGAAAATTTACAGACTGAAGAACTAAAGCTGCTGACAAGATCTATTTCGAGAAATTTAAACAATAGAAGGAACGGATTACTGTAGAATAATTTTGAAAACTAAGTTTGCCTTTATTATTTATTATTATTATTATTATTATTATTATTTATTGCATTTATTGCGGTTTTTCTATGACAATTTTGATATTAAAATAGTAGTTAATGGAATTAAAAATTTGAAAACTGAGTTTTGCTTAAGCAATGCACATAGTTGACTTGTTAAACATTTTAACTTAAACTTAATTTAACAGTATTAAATTTTTCCAGTATTAAAATGATAAATTTAACATAAAGATTACGATAAGTTTCAGCTAGGTTGGCGGAAGACAAAGGGTTCATAATTTCTTTATTTTAATTTTAAAATTGGAAGAGGGAACCTACAATAAAGCTACAATACGTTTCAGGACACCGCAATATTTTGTTGAAAACCGTTAAGTCTTAGTAAGTGGAAAACACTAAAAATTACCGCATTTATCAAATAGAAATAGTGTATTGTTTCAACCAAAGTTAGTTTCCAAAACTATACTACATTAGTTCCTTCTACAATCATTCAGTGATGTACTACATTACTGAAATTTTTCAGTCAAGTTATACATATGAGGCCTTTGAAGTCCAATGTACAACTTGACTATTGATGTAGTACATTACTGAAATTTTCTAGGGATGTAGTACATCACTAAATGTACTACTTTGCTGCGACATATATAAATTATATATCAACCTTTACATGCGCATGATATTTCAACGTATCTACAACACAACATCTATTCATCAAACTGGTTGCAGCAAGTGGTCCTCCTGTGGTTCAATCCAAAATTTGTCGTAAGCGCTTAACGTTTATCCAATAGTGTGCTTAGTGTGATAAAGTATTAAACTCAACCAGTTACTTACCGAATTTTCTTCACACAGTCCACTGCCAAGCAGTTGCTTTCGTTAAGCACTCTTAGTATTTCAGCTGGTATCTAAATTTGTTAAGTAATAAAATTAATGCATCTAAATTTACAGTATAACAAGTGGAAAGAATAAGAAAACAAAGAACAAGAACAAATTTAAAATATTTCGTCAACCCTGTTTTTTGTATTCAATGCACTGGCTGGGACAAAGTTGCAGCCAAGTTTGAAAATGGCAAAGCAAAGTTTTTATTTATAAACAAACAAACTAAATGAAAATAAATGCGGGCCCCGAGGGGCCCGCCAACATAACAAAAATGACAAAAAAGTTCAAATAGCTTTAATTACTGGGTTCCCCCGCTGCTTCTTCCAGGGGGAACCCGATTGGAGGCTGGCCGGGCTTCATGGGACGGCTTCGGATCCCTCTTCTTCCGGAACCTCATGAAGGTGATCGGGACCCCGCGGGAAGCGATCAACCGCAAAAGCTGGGCCATGGCTTTGCTGGTCACATGCTTCCCGCCCCGCTCAAGCCAGCCCATCTTTACCTACCGGGAATCTGAGGGATTGTTCAGCATAAGATCATGGAAATTGATCACTGAACAATTCAGGCCCTCCAGCTTAAGCGGGATATTCAGGTTACATTCCCTCACCGAAGCAGCGAACTCCGGCAAAGCGGGAACGTTAACAACCAGAATCTCCCCCTTAAACTGGTGGTCCTGCCTTAGATCCCTTACCATCTTGTTGAGGCTGTCCGGGACCTGGGAGTACTTCCGCTGGAAGACGTCCACGCTGCCCAGCATTATGATGATAGTCTCCACCTGGGGTCCTATCACCACTCTGCTGAGCTGGACTCCAGCGGCCGCAACTCCCAGGCCAGGTAGCTTGGTCACCCGGGCACAGGACCGAAGCCATCGGGGCAGAATACGGCCCACTTGGCTGTCCCCGAGAAACCACACCCGAGGTTCCACCTTTCCCGGAACAGACTTTGAGACCCGGGTGGATTCCTGTTGCGGCGCCGGCTGTTTGGGTTGAGCCTAAGGCTTTCCCGCCGACGCCTTCTTCCCACCACGGCTAACGCCATGGAGGTTATTACTCCGGGCGCCGCGGCTTGGCCCAAAATTATTAGAGGCACCCGAGCCGCGTCGTAGACCAGGACCCCGGGTGCCATGAGGCCAACAGGTGGCACTGGGGCCGGGGCCGGCGGCGGGTGCTGGAGGTACTCAACACTTTAGACTTAAGGACAAGGTAAATAAATAGACAAGGCCTCAATTATGTCAGGAAAGAAGATATTTACATTAAAATTTTAAAAGATTTCCGTCTTGACCGAAATTGTTTCGTAAACGTTTTATGTTTTATGAAATCTGACCTAACCTGAAAATTGTTCTAAAACCAAATTTCTGTTACAAATGTTGCATCTCCTTTTAACGTCTTTAGTTGTTTTTAGCTGACGAAGAGCATACAACTGTTCTTTCCTACTTTCGTAAATAATATCACTTTGTTACATACTGTTACATCCTATTTGATAAATTCAAAATTACATCATACTTACCTCGTAGCGATTGGCTGGCCACATTGCTTTGGTATCAACAACATTGAACACTTCTTGTCTAAATGTATTACACTTAGCTTATGCTTATGTGTGATGGTCACTGACTGTATTCAGCATCAAAAAGAAACCACCAGTCCCAAATGTTCAGGAAATAGTGATAAGAGACTATACTGCCTAAGCTTGGTTAAGGTGGTGATTCCCTTTGGTCACATAAAGTTTACACCATTATTACTCATTCGTTACTTGGAGTTAAGAAGTCATTTTTATATCAAAATGTAGCTTAACATTTTCTCTTTTTAATGCATGCCACGAAACTAATGTTGCTTTTCTAAAATATTTTTAACACATTTTAGAAGAAGTATAAGTTTCCAAAATTTTTGCAGACTCAAGAAAATTTTTTCGCGAGACATCGGTTATATCATTCGATACCTCCATCAAATAGCTGGGGACGATTTTTTATTTATTGTGAAATCGCTCTTCGTTATAGAGAAATAAGCTGAAATGTGAGCGTAACCTAGATTTTGCCTACTTTTTCGAAACTTGTCAAGCGATTACTTTAGCTAGAAAGCAGCAATCGGAGCAACTAAAAAATCGTCCCTGGGTATATTTGTGCTGAACACATTTGTTCAGTAGCAGCCCCCCAGACTGCATGGTGAATGCTCCACAATCTTTGGAAGAAAATTGGTCGTGTTTTTGCACAAACCACATTTTTTATGATAGCAGCCTACAGGATAGCAGTTGGAAGACGATCATGCGTCGGATAATTTGTCCCTGTGAGACCTTCAAATCGACGCCCTTACTTTGATTTTACGGCTTGCGTAGTTCAAGAAATGTTGGATTATTTGATTTCTGCAAAAATGACAGGTTTTCGACGCCAAAACAAGAAAAACGTCTATATCTCACGGTAGAGAAAAGCTAGAAACTTGCTCTAAAAAGCAAAAATGTGAAGCTCAATGAGATCTTTCGAATGACTATAGTTATAACTGTATAGCCAATGCCAAACGTTCAGAAATTGAGAAAAACCACTCTGCCCGGAAATCTCGAATTTTTGAATCGGAATTGCGCGGAGGGTGTTAGAACGCTAAAAGAACTTATTTCGGAAAGTTTCATCAAATTTCGTCTTGATTTACTCCGCCAAATAACTTTATGTGCCCAAAAGGAATCACCACCTTAAGATAACTCAAGTTGGAGAGAACAAGTCTCTAGCCTGTAGGCATTCATACAACAACACGACCATAAAATTAAATTCAGCTCAGCTATTTCACAATGTAGGCTAGTCGTCAGTTAAAGCTAAGCATTTCTTACGTGCAGGAGTTCGGGCAAGGCAGACTTGTTATGTTGTCTGCGTTTGTAGCCGCTATCTCCAAACATTGCACTATAAACAAAAGAACATCCCAGCACCATATAATCTTTGTTTTTAATGCAATCCATAAAAATTAGAAATGTTTGCTTGATATGAGGTAGAATTGGTTTACCAAGTGTGTAATGATTTGGTTTTAGTCTTGAAAATCTACTAGAACGAGGGAGCCTAAGAAATGTTTTTAGAAATGTCTAAGGTTTTATTCCAACAGCGGGCGGCTTGTTTAAATCCATAAAGCCAACGACGAAGTCGACAAATTGGCTTCCTGATATCATTCAGGCTTGGTCATATAAATTTCCTCGTCCACCATTCCGTTAAGTAAAGCTCATACATTTGATGAATTTCCATGTTACATTGCGTATCAGTAGCTGAACGACATTGGATTGAACGTTTTTCTCTCAGGCTTTACTCCTTTCCATAGTTCATATGGTGTTCTTCCGTTTAATGACTTACTAGGGCACCTGTTCCTTACATTAGCCGCAGAGACCAAGCCTGCGCAGAGATCACCCCAGTATCCTTGTGGCAAGTTAGCTGCTGGCGTCATGGTTCTTGCACATTCCTGTAGAGTGCAATTTACTCTTCCAGCCAAGCCATTTTGCTCAAGAACATAGAGCAGCGACGTTCGATCCTCTATTTCTTCGTTTACCATGAAAGCAGAAACTTCTTTTTGACATGTACTCACTCCCATTATCAGTGCGTATAGTGCCCGTTTGGTTAGTGACCAAATGATGAAATGTCCAAACTCCGTATGAACAATCATGGCAGTATAGTATTGTATAGTAGACTTGTATAGCCTTGACTAGTGTTGCTGACGACCTAAATTGTCGTCGGCCGGCCGTTTACTGCTAAATCGAAGCATCAACTCAGCTAGCAACTTTGCAACTTAATAGCCTTTTGCAAGATTTTATACAACAGTCCTGTTACTGTACAACAACAACTTTTATGGATTTTCAAGTGTGTTGTAATTTAAATTTTAACTAAGCAGAAGGGATAATGTCAGTAATGTTGATTCAAATAAACATTGAAAATTTATCTTAGCACAAGCCTCAGTTTTAGCGAGAACTGAAATATGTCTCAGTTTGACGGAAGGAGGAAGCGGGAAGCTTATCTCACCTTCGGCGGAAGCTGAATCTGTTGCATTTACAGTTTAGGCTCTAAATTTATTTCAACTATCTATTCAATTTGTTTTATGTAGGCTTCAATTTCAAAGATTGTAGTCATATACATTTTCAGTTTTAGTTTAAGCTCTTAATTATTATCAGTTTCATTTCCATATTTCCTTTTCATGTCTAAACTTTTTCAGTTTGAGCTCAAACTAGATTTTTAGTTTCAACTTCAGTCACTACCTTGAAAACGGCAATTTGAATGGCAACTATATACAAAATCCAGCTTTTGCAAATTTTAAACTATCGCAAAAGATTAATTCAAGTCCAATTTTCAAGTGCGGAACTGCCATATTACATCCTACCCGTTCCGATGCTGGCTCCCGTTCTAAAAGATTTTCTCGAGCGGATCCGGTATCGGTTTCGGTTCCAATCGGTTCTAATGGAACCGACCCCACCTCTACCTATGAGTACGTACATTCAGCCTGACTTTTGCATAGAACGTTTCCCTTTGGCAAGGCTAATTTTGGATGACCACAGTGACATTTTGTTAAGAACGTTTGCTGTTGACGACTTTTGATGCAACCCTAAAATCAATGATCAGACTGGTTAAAGCAGCGTTTTTCATACACAACAACTGTCGGAAAATAATTCGTCAAACTTTCTAAACCTATTCGTTAAAACAATACCTCATCCCTGCAACTATGTTGTATAAGATAAGTATACAACCTTAGACTAGATATTTGAATCTAAATTTCTAAATTCTAAATGTGTACATTTTTAGCACTAAAAAGTGAGGTAATGTTTGATGTTGCCAACTTTTAGCTGCTCAGTGTCAGTACAATATCAGGAACAAGAAAAGGTACAGTTAATACTTACATCAACAGAATATGTTTGGTATAGATAGCCTCCTTGAACTTCACTAGGACTTTCAATACAATTACCATAAGGCTTTTTGGAATATTTTTGGGATAGCTAAAAGAAGAAAATTTCAGAGCAAACTTTAATTTTGAAAAAGCCAATCGATACTTCCAGGTGAAGGCGAAGTTCCACAAATCAGATTATTTAACAAACAATCAATCAAACAGTCAAACACAAACGATTAACAAATTCAGCAATATTCGATTTGCACAATCCAAATGTTGTCTTTAGCTTTAGGCCTTATTATATTGGCGTTCTACACTCACTGTGGCAACAGCACTACAAGTTTTGTTTAGTTTTTAATCTAATAGGATGCTCAAAAGTATTTATCGTTTAAGTGTTCGAAAAGCACAACTCTTTGATACGGCAACATACAACATCGAAGCTGAACTACCTACCCTTGATATGGTATAAGTAGATTTTAGTCCAGGCGGAACAGTGATTCCTTCATTGTCAGGGAACACAGGAAGTTCAGGCTGTCCAATTACTAGCTTTATTCCGAGTACATCTGAGTGGTCCAGGTACTGTTGAACGTTGTTGGATACCGTTACTTGCAAAGCTGCAGACAAAAATTGCAGCTTTAGATGACCTAATGACCTGGGGCCAATGTTATCAACACCCAAATCCGGGTTAGGTTGCTAACCCGGGTTTAATTCATGTGGTAAAGTAGCCAAGTAAACCGTAACCAAGGTACTTAACCCGGGTTTAGGCGTTGATCACGTTGGCCGCGGA
>JASAND010007265.1:0-16833 GCA_030248195.1 Trissonchulus latispiculum | reverse complement strand
CTTATACTTTGCCCATTTGTAGACCCTATGCATTGTATTCACATGGCAAAATATGAAGGGATTTGGTTCAGCCAATTTCGATATATCAGCAGTTGAATTTAGCTGTTTTGGTTCTCAGACGGTGTGGTTCGGATATCAGTTTTGGACTGTTTATTGACGTGCTAAAGGGCATCAACCCATGAGTTCCATATCATAAACAAGGTCTTACTGTTGCGGTTTCATTTGTGAATGTGGCAGTGTTGTGTAGTGTGTATTGTGTAATGTTTGTGTAGTGTCATTTGCTGACCTATGTGTAATTTCACTTTTACCGTCTTAAGAAAAATTACAAAACAGTACGTAGCATAAGCATAGGAGGCTAATTTGAGTATATACGTACATGCTTTTGCGTGCTTTATCGCTAAAAATCATCTTGTATAAAAACCGAGTCGGGATTCTTTCTGTGCTCTTTTCTAGTTGTATTAGCTATATGCATGCCAAATATTGCCCAGAAAAAGTGGAACCTCCGCCTTCCACACTCATAAAAGTACGTATCGTCCATATCTGTAATCTCGTAATGTCGCAACTACAACGCTAGAAGAAGCTATAAACGGATGCTAGTTCTCAATTTTTGCTGAACAAGTTTTTGATGGAACGGACGTTAGACATGCGAAAAAGTTTGGGAAAAATGGATCCTGCTATGCCCAAGCGGATTTCGGATCAAATCCGAAATATCACCTCATCAGGTCGAACAACCCGTAGCGTTACAATTGGCTATGAGCGGATACACCTGCATATTTTTTATCTGTGCATGTTTGTGGTGGAGCATACGTTTATTGGACATGTTATAAAGTTTGTACTCTTTTAAAAATCATTTCGTATACGGTGTAATAGTTCTGTCTTGATTGTTCTGTAAAAAACGATGATATGTGGTAGCTCTGATTTGTGCTCAGATACGAAATCAGCATAGCCCGTTCCATTTATTTTGAAAACTTTTTAGCATGGTTTAAAGCTCGTTCCAACACAAACACGCACAGATAAAGGTGTATCCGCTCATCTCTCCTTGTAACGCTATGGGTTGTTCCACCTGATGAGGTGCTAATTGGGATTTGATCCGAAATCGGCTTCGGCGTAGTAGGATCCATTTTTTCCTAAACTTTTTCGCATGTCTAACGTCCGTTCCATCAAAAACTTGTTCAGAACAAAAATGAGAACTAGCATCCGTTCATAGCTCCTTCTAGCGCTGTGGATGGTACGACATCACGAGATAACAGATGTGAACGATACGTACCTTTATGAGTATGGAAGTAGCAGGTTCCACTTTTTCTGGGCAATATTTGACATGCATATAGCTAATACAACTAGGAACGAGCACAGAAAAAATCCCGACTCTGTTTTTTATACAAAATTATTTTTTAGCGATAAAGCATGCAAAAGCATGTATATATATACTCAAATTAGCTACTGTTTTAATTTTTCACATGTAAAAGTGAAATTACACATAGGTTAGCACAAACGAAACCGCAATAGTAGACCTCGAGCGTATGATATGGAATTCATGGGTTGATGCCATTTAGCACGTCAATAAACAGTCCAAAACTGATATCCGAACCACACCGTCTGAGAACCAAAAAACAGCTAAAATTCAACTGCTGATATCTCGAAATTGGCTGAACCAAATTCTTCCCTATATTTAGCTACAGAATACAATGCATATTGTCTACAAATGAGCAAAGTATAAGCGAAATTGAATTTTGACGCATCGCGACCTCTAACTACACCAAGTCCGAACTTATCAGAAATTCAATATATATATATACTAAATACACATTATATAAATACAAAATAGGTACGTCGGACGGCAATACGGAAACCGGGAGTGAGTTGGGAGCACCATAAAAACCCCTGATAGACAAAGTTTTGAGAGGCCAGGTAAAGCATACTATGGTCCTCCAGGAAGCGGTTTCTGACTTGACCCTCCCGACGGCAAAATGGAACCAGCTCAGCAAGATGGGTAGGTCTGAAGGTAAAACTGACTGCGGGATTCGATTCTCCGTTCCAGCAAACCCTTGTATCGAAGATTTGGGCTTTCAAAGTTGAATAGATAGCGAGAAATTTCGATTTTTTTTATTTTTCGAATTTTCGCCATTTTTGACGGGGCCACTGTGGTCGCTAGGAAGAGATAGAGACACGCAACCTGACCGTTAGTTAGTTCAATATATGTAATTTCTGAATACAGAAAGAAATCAGCTCCAGCCGCAACGTTCGACCTGAGCGACGACCACAAGAATGGTCACTTTTCGCTCTAAGCCGATTTTGCGGCGCCACTGCGGCGCAAAAAAAAGCAGCGGATTCCTTAAATTCTTTAGAGGGTACTCACTAGACCTGATATAGTTCCCCATGATTCGCCCACAAACTAGTCTCGCAGTTTTTGAACCTAGCTCCATATCACTGGCGTATCCAGGATTTCGTGACGGGGGGCGGTCAACTTTTTCGTCGGGGGGTCTGGGGCGGAGCCACCCAGAAGTTGAAGAAATTTTTTGTTTTTTCAATAGAATCGGTCTTCGGATCTTTAATTCTTTTAATTCTTTAGAACTGAGAAAATTTTTTAAAATTCTTGACATTTTTAGGCAAAAATGGAAATTTTCTGCGAAAAATCGGATGCATATTAAGCTTTTTCTTCATAAATACACTAAATATGCGGTTAAAAAGCAGAAAATTCGCGCCAGGGGCGCGAAATTTTTTGGTTTTTTGCCCTTTTTCCTCTTTCTCTCCCTGATTTTTCCTACCTTCGAATCGCGACGGGGGGGGGCGGGCGCCCGCCCCCCCGCCCCCCCCCTGGATCCGCCCCTGCCCCATATTAAGCATTTTTAAGACTAGTCCTCTATATTTTTGAAGTCAGTGATCCATAGGTAGCACCGTACCAAAATGTGAAAGCATTTGGACCACCCAATAACCCCCAATCCAACCAGTTTGTTTTGAGGGGGGGGGATTGTGGAAAGGATCCTGATATTATTTAGCCTAGTCTAACTCTACATTTTCAATAGCAGCTTGAAATGGACCGTAGACCCCTCTCCTCTATATATATTACACTGATTATTTATATATGGCATGCGTATATATATGTCGCGTTAAACTAGGAGGCCCGTTAAGGCCACTGGGTTTAACGTTAAACTAAGTGGCCATATAGTGTAACGTTAAACTAAGCGGTCACTTCTCTCCCTATCCTCTCTATATGCAATTTACGTATATATGCTGGTGCACGTGTCTTAATACTGACTATATAACGCAATATAAACAGGGTTCACAGTCTACCTTATATTCTTACATACATATTAGTGCATACGGTATGCGTAAGCGTTCATATCTACGATTGCGATATTTGGGTACTTGACCTCAGACGACTAATAGAGAAAAGGTTAGCGTACGTAGAAATTAAAGGGGGGAGTAATACAGTACAGGCATAAACTATGTTGACATTTGAAGAAATTCTTAAAGAAACTTTATTAAGAAATTTAGTTAGGCAAGTATTAAAAGTGTAACTATTAATGCTTTAGAATGTTGTGGGTGTGTTATCTCGGCATTCTATTTAATTAATACATAAAAATTTTGTAAATTTAAATCTCTAAAAAATTGATTTTATTTAATTACAATTCAGTGTTTTTGATCGTTTGATTTTTACCTGTGCAAAACTATTCTTGTTCATCCTTGTTCGTTCTTAAAAAATTCCAAGGAACACTTTTGGAACAAAAACTTTACAATAATTTGTTGTTTATTTTTTTGCAAATGTTTTGAGTCACAGCTCCATTCTTAAAATAAAACCAATTTTTATATTTACGTTGCGTTTTACTATTTCTGTACAATGTTTTCAGGAGGTTTGAAAAACAATAGGTACAATTTGTTTACTCCAGTATACAAAAATGTATTTCCTGTATATAACGGTGCGCCCTGCCAAATCGTTTCTCTCCCTACTGATACGTATATAAGTAACCTGTGTATGTACGCCTATATAGGCAGGGTGTAGGGTCATTGTTTACATTACGTATATAATCAGTATTAAGACACGGACACCAGCATATATGCGTAAATTGCATATAGAGAGTATAGGGAGAGAAGTGACCGCTTAGTTTAACGTTACACTATGTGGCCACTTAGTTTAACGTTAAACCCAGTGGCCTTAACGGGCCTCCTAATTTAACGCGACATAGACACTTTCCGGTGCAGTCGCTGCACCAGACCTGATCACTCCAGGCTCCCACTCCCCTCCTACCGCCTACCTCAGTGATACCTACCTCAGCCCCGCGTGCAGTAAGGCCTAGCCCGCCCTCCACCACGTCAACCAACACGACAGGCTCCGTCAGTCGCCGCGGTGGAAACGCTCACCGGCCTCGCAGCGAGCTCAGATTCTTGCAGTGGAACGCGAGAGCCCTCTCTTCCGCCAAAAGGCTATTCCTCCGGAAAATCCTGGAGGAAGAACAGATCGATGTTGCTGCTATCCAGGAAACATGGTTAACAGAGGGAGACCAGCTGCGACTCCCGGACTTCAACGAAGAACACTGCTACAGGAAACGGGACCGGCGACTGACTACCCAAAAGCCCGTCGGGGGCGGTACCGCCCTGCTCGTGCGGAAGGGCATCGAATATCTGCGTATCGACACTTCACTGACTGCGACCTCGGACGACTGCACTGACGCCGTTGCGGTGTGACTTCAAGTAAACGGGAACCTTATACCAGTCACCTCCGTGTACGTACCTCCGATCATCTGTACCGCGGACGACCAGCGCTCCGTCCTTCGACCCTGGACCCCTCCCCAGCACCAGCAGCACTATCCTCTTGGGCGACTTCAATGCCCATAGTGTACTGTGGGACCCATTCCAACCGGCCAACAGCATAGGCGAGGATCTGGAGGACTGGATCACTGCGAACAATTTGGTGGTCGCCAACTCTGGAATCTCAACTAAAGCTACAGCCCAGTCGGTGCCAGACCTGACGGTTCTGGGGAACAGATGGGATGGAAAGTTTGTATGGTCATTGCTCGAAGATACAGTCTCCGACCATATGCCCATCTGCCTACGCCTGAACTGCGTCACCAGCCACAGAAATCAGAAGAAGCCCATGCGCAACAACTTCAGAAAAGCTGACTGGGCTAAATTCCGGAAAATCCTGGACGACCAACTGTCCCTTCGCCTACCGCCTGAAGAAGAACAAACTGCACACAACCTGATGTCCGCCATCTCAGCATCCTTCCAAGTAGCCGCGAAGGCTGCAATTCCGAAAAACCGCCGGAAGGACGCCAAAGCATTCTGGCGCCCTGAACTCAGCGACCAGGCAAGGCTGTGCAGGAACCTGCGAAAGCAGGCAAACAACGATGACCAGGCGAAACGGCAATGGACTGTTGAGACCCGGAAGCTGCGGGAGATGATCGTCGCTGCCAAATGTGAGGACTGGAGAAATTTTGCATCCGGACTGAGCCTACGGTCAGATCCGGCCAAGGTAATGAGGACGATTCGAAGTATTGATGGAAAACGCTCCAATGACTCCAGTGGTGCCATCATCAAATCCGGAAGGCATCTGCTCACGGATGCCGCAAAAGCAGAAGCATTTGCTACGGAGTATGCCGCAGTCAGCCGACGAACCCGGGCCGGGATGCAGTGATCATGAAGAGAAGAAACAGATCACTGCTGAAGAACCCGTGTCCCTGCGACATGCGGAACAAAACATCTGCAGCCCCTTCTCACCTTCGGAGCTGGAATCAGCCATCTCGTGCCTTAGAACTAAGAAGGCGCCGGACATGGACGAAGTCACAAATGAAATGATCAGGAACTCAACGCCGCTATGCAGGGAATCCCTCCTCAGGCTATTCAACCGTTCTTGGACCCAAAGCGAAATCCCAGCCTCCTGGAAGAAGGCAATGGTGGTTCCCATTCTCAAAAAGGGGAAATAGGCCGAGTTGACCAGTTCATATCGCCCGATCAGCATGACCCCTGCTATATCCAAACTCATGGAGTCGATGGTCAAACGGCGTCTCCAATGTTTCCTCGAATCGAGGAACTTCTTCACTCCAGCGCAAGCTGGATTCAGGATCGGAGCCTGCACTGAAGACCAGGTGCTCAGGTTCTCACAATCAGTCGTCGACGGATTTTCCAACCAGAGGAAGGCCAAACGAACTGCATTAGCCCTCATTGACTTCTCTCATGCCTTCGACACCGTGTGGAAAGACGGGCTCATCAATAAACTAATTAGATCTGGTCTGCCTATTTGCACTGTCAAATGGATTCATCAGTTTCTGGTGGACCGGAGGGCATGTGTGAAAATTGGAAGAAAACGCAGCAGTTTCCGGGCTATGCACCAAGGGGTCCCTCAGGGCAGCAGCCCTCCTCTTCGTCGTCTACATCAACGATATACTGGACAGAATGCCCGAAGGAGTGTCCGCCTCATTATTTGCGGACGACCTAGCCCTCTGGACACAGGATGAAGACCTGGGTGCTGCACAGGAACTGCTCCAGTCAGCCCTGAATGTCCTCCACAGATGGTCCAGGAAGTGGCATATGCAGGTCAATGTGGGAAAATGCGAATCGATGGCCTTCACTACACACAATGCAGAAGCCAAACGCCGTCTCAGCCTCGATTTCAACGGAGAACCGATCCCTTGTCGGGACACCGTCACCTTTCTGGGTGTCACCTTTGACCGCCTCCTCAACTTCGGATCGCATGTCACCAACCTCAAAGCCAAGCTGACCTCTCGGATGCGCGTGCTGTCGTCCCTGTCTGGGAAGGACTGGGGACTGACCAAAGAGGATCTCAGGACCGTCTACGTCACTTTCGTCCGGTCTGCCCTTGAATACTGTGCGGGCGTGTGGGGCCTCAATGCAGCCTCCACCCACACCTGCACGGCAGAAAAGATCCAGAACAGGGCGTGTCGACTGATCACTGGTTGCCACAGTGCGTCCCCTCTCGAGGCCCTGCAAATGGAAGCAGGGATAATGCCACTCAAACTCCGGATACAGTTTCGTATGAAAAGAACCAGCGCCAGCCAGAAAACAGCCACCAGTTCCGGACAATCCAATCGCCGGCCGGCCGCCAACGAACTCTCAAATCCCAGCCGAGCTGGCGATCCAGGGCGCCGGCAACCTCTGAACTCACCGGACTAAATAGACTCCCAAGAGAACCTCTGTGCAGACTTCCCCCCATGCCTCCCTGGGGACAATCAGCACATCTCGTTACCGATGACTCGCTGCGCCTCACATGCCCTAAGGACGCGCCCTCAATGGGAAAGAAGAAAGCTGCACAGGAATACTTGACCAGGTTACCACCGGCAGACTATACCCTATGGACAGATGGTTCTGCCTCTGGAGGGACAGAAAGAGGCGGATGTGGTGTCTATGTCATGGAATCAGCCACCGGCCGACGGAAGCACCTCGCCTATCCAGCTGGATCCTTCTGCTCCAGCTACCGGGCAGAAGTTCTTGCCATTAGGCAGGGCCTACATTGGCTCCAATCCAACGCCCGCTGGTCCTCCACCAAAACCGTTCGAATCTGCACGCGAACCGAATCTGACATCTGGGCCTCCATCAACTGGCTGTCGTCATTTGGGATCAGCTTCTCCATGGTCTGGGTGCCCAGCCATTGTGGCATCTACGGCAATGAGCGAGCTGACCATCTAGCCCGCAACGGTGCCCGGATGCGACAGGAAGCGGTTCCTGTCGATACGACACAGCTGTGGCTGTCACCAGGAGGAAAACTCGGAGTGGTATTCAGGTCTTTCCCATGCACGCTCCAAATCCATCTGCCGGGATAAAGGCCCAGTTCCGGCTAACTCAGAAGCTGGTCTCCTCAAATCGGAACGAACTATGCTATCCCAACTGCGATCTGGGAAGTGTCTGCTGCTGGCGCAGTACCGACACCAGGTCAATCCCATCCTTTACCCATCCCCCCTCTGCCCAGACTGTCTCCAGGATGAGGAAACTTTGGAACATCTTCTCCTGGAGTGCTCTGCTAAAGATAATCCCCGGAGGCTTCACCTTGACTGCAGCAATGGATTGGCTGTCCTCTGGGAATCCCCAAGGGGAGTTGTGGACTTCCTAAGGGGTAACGGACGTCTCTAGTAAGTCCGGCTATATGGATTCGCTCCGCCAGGCCACACCGACGATGATGATGAACTCGCACGCATCCTTGAGCTCAACACGTGCAATTGTATGCGTATAGAATCTGCGAAGCCTTGGTTTACACAGTCTTGTACACAGAACGGTGCTTTACACACCATTTTCTCTCATACTATAGGGGCGGCTACGCTATGAATTATATACGATATAATATACCTCTCAAAAAGATTTCTGACAGTTACATCAGTTGTGTCGGGAGATAATCCAAATACAAACAATGTTTTCGTTGAATCACTCTTCGCTGAACATTTAGAACGAAATTTGATCAATTGGGCACGCCGAACTCCATTATCATGTGGTCTGAAATACGTACAGAAAGGCTGTTTATAAAATCGGAAAAACAATCGTACTTAATCGGTTGGTATTCCATCCACTGCATGATCGTGGAGTAAAATGTAAATATTTAACTGGGACTTCTTAATAGGAGGAGGGACTGATGAAGCGTATCCAGTTTATTGAGCTTCTGCTGCTACTCACTAAGAGGTGCCCAGAGATTGCCAAATTTTTAGATTTTACTCGAATATTATTTATACAAATTTTATAATTTGGAACTAAAAGTGAATTGACTGCTAAATAGAAATTTTCGAATAATTTTGTCAAACATTCATTTGTTTCCGCATACTTATTTATAGCAAGGTTTACAAAAATCATCCACATAGACGCCTAGCAGGCCGCAAATATTGGAGAGGTGTGCAATGCTACACATAAGCCGTCGGCAAAAACACTGTCCCCTCCCTTTGAACGGATATATACCCCCGTTGTTTTGCCCACCCACATGTGTCCCCATGGTCCGATTTGCACCAGTTTTTAGTTAATGGAAGAAGCATGAGACATTTCTTAATCTACAAACTGTCACCATTATACGTATAGCAAGCTTAACAAAAAAAAGATCACCGGATTTTGTAACAAAAAAAGATCACCCCGCCCTCCCCCCCCCCCGCCCGCCCCCCCCACCCCCCCCCCCCCCCCCCCCGACTCCTAGACAAGTCGTATCGACCCAATTTTTTCCACGGTGATAGCCACACGTCTCGACATTACAGCCTGCGAGTTTGAACTCCTAGGCTCTTTGCATGCGTTCAGGGCAGACCTCTAAGTGAGGGTACCCAAAAGTGACCTCAAAAACGTTCAGGGCCGAACTTCGAGTTTAGGCTACTATTTACTAAGGGAAGTCCCTAGGCAACTCATATGGTACATACGACATGTCCTGACTGTGCGCTATCGATACATATATAGAAGTTCTCAGTCGGACCTGTGAGCGGTCCTGGGTGGGTGATTTTTTCTTTGTTAAAATTTTAACAAATAAAAAATCACTTTAATATTTTGTTACTGATGTCAGAACAGCAGAGCTAGAGCAAAACCAACGCCAAATTCGAGCTCAGTGACCTCCAAAACCCTTATAGCCGTTGTTTTTGTGGTTGCCTGGCACTTCTGGTGGTCCAACTTGGTTACCAGCCAGGCCTGAACCGTTCGACGGTAAACGTGATTCCAGAAGTCAGTATTAGACTATAGTTACCCAAAAACTATATAATGCCAGATTTGAATTCTGCGCACGAGAAAACTCCCTAGGACATGATTTTAGCCATATCGGACTCTTCAGTTTGTACCTGGAGGGTCCGGAAGGGTCCGGCAGGGGTCACATGACCGTGGGTCCAATCCCACCAACAAACGAAGTCCTAAGTTTCTCTGCCAAAACGCTTGGAAATAAGTTATAATCACTCACAAACACGAAGAAACAAAGTTTTAGCCGTTAAAACGGCATTTTAGAGCCACCAGACTTCATCCTGGACGCTGCCGGGCGCCATCAGTGACCACTAAGACTTTGGCGGGGTCAGTTGCCCTAGTTGGAACATTACGTTAGCGGTTTTGGGTTCTAAATACGTTATTTAGTGCGCTCTATCCAAAACTGATGAGAAAACGATGCTAGCTGCTCTCTGGGATCCGATCCACCACTGATTGTTTTTTGTTAAAGGGTGATTTTTTTATTTGTTAAAACATTAAAAATAAAAAAATCACTGACTTTCGATTAGAGCAACTTCATGGTAGGCCGTAGAGCAATGAAACTGGGATGGTTTAAAGATTAGCCCAAGGCATGCCCATGGGTCCTCAAAGTATAGCCATGGGGGGAAAAACCCACTTTTTCGGATTTTGGCTGGAACTTTTTTGTTATAAGTGCTAGCTGAGAACTCTATATACCATCGTACTTGGCGTACTTAGAACTTTCTTTTAAGCCCATTTGCACTTCTCTAGGTTGTACCGTTAGGCAGGTATAATGCAAAAAGTAGCGGGGAAAAAACCCAAATGGGGGGAAAATAAACCCTCCCCTCACAGGTCCTAAAAATTGTCCTAGCGCGATTCTGACACTTCCTGTGTAAAATTCAACTCTTTTTTAGTTAGTATGAGTCAAAAAACCCGACCTAGGTAGCTTTTTTTGAGATCTCATGTGCCAATGAAAATGCAGCATCAAATGGACAGCAAGGTTTTTTTAGGCCATAGCTTAGGCCATGGCCTAAAGAATTTTGGCCGTTGAGGCCATTTGGCCTAAATTTTTCAACGAAAACCCAGTTAAATTTTATTGATTTTTAAGTAAAAACAACAATTTTCTAAAAAAATTTTCGCGCCGTCGGCGCGCATTTATACATTTTCCCTTGTATTTCTGGGCTGCGCCAGCGACCAGCTAGTTACATTGTCTATTTGCACTCATAAATACGCATTCAAGTTATATATAATTTCATTCACTATTATAAAGATTTCATCGAAGAAATGCTATTTTAGTATGTTAGTTTAACTTTATTTCTATTAGTTTATTTTTTTCTTTCTTTGGTTCATACTCGTATGCTCCTACCTGTTTTAATTTTCAATAAAAATTCATTAATTCATGACGTAATACTGTCGTGCACTATTATTTCTATACTAACAAGGTTCTGTTTTTGCCATTTTAAGGTAAAAAGGTAGTTTTTCTAGTGTGTTAAACAGTGACGATGGCGGTTTTTGTTGTTAAACAGCGATTTTTGAATATATAACGCGTGAATATATAAATGATAACTGTAATTTTAACAATGCGTACAACTACAATAACGCACAACCTAGAAATTAACAAAATTTGGATGGCCTAAATTTTTTGGCTGATGGCCTAAAAAATTTGAGTCGTTGAGGCCATTTGGCCTAAAGTTCGGCGACCAAAAAAAACCCTGATGGACAGGTTTCATAAAGTTTAACACAATAAACATAGGGCAATTTTTGAAAAATGCTAAAAACGATGTAATTTGATAAAACTTATTATTCTAACGTGTAGAGAATGGTTTTTTACGTACAATTGACTATTAAAAGTCACAATTAGACCTCTGCTGGGTCATCCAGCAGCGAAATTGCACTTTTAGGGTTTTATGCCTCTAGCTACCCAAGTATTCAAAATTGTCCAAATCTGACAGCATAGGGTGACGCAGCGTCCTCGATAATATCGTACTACAGTCCCGAATTGTTTCCCAGTTGAGCTGGTAAAAAAATTTTCAAAAAAATTTGGGTGGGTTTTTCCCCCCAAAGTGGGTTTTTTCCCCGCCACGTTTGGCAATGTGCCAGTCTAACGGTGCATCGGATCGGTCTAATTTTTGCTGTGTGCAAAGAGGAACACTTGCCATCATTGCAGATATATATTTGCAAAACTTTTCTAGCCCAACCCTGTCAAAAGTTACATCGGTCCAAACTTTTGCCAAATTTTTGGAAGGTTGGACCAAAAAGTAGGTATCATTTTCAAAATGTCATAAAATGAGCAAGAGTGAACCAAATGACCTGATCTTTGCACACATAGGTTAGAAAGAGTCGCGCTATCTGCTGGTATGTTTTGGAGCTCCTAGCTCTAACCCGTGACCTAGGAGGCGGGTGGGTTTCCCCCCCCCCCCCAAAGGGGTGGGTTTTTTTCACCCCATGGCTATAATCGATTTGGTTTAGTTTTGCGAAAGTTCCAGCCAAAAAACCAAATTTTGACCTTTTTTGATAAGCTTGCTATATATACAAAGTAGCCTACCTGCCGATAAAACCATCAATGCTACCAGCTTTCAAAGGATCATACTCAATCAGTGTCGGCACCCATTGCTGAGAGTGAGAAGTATCACGTTCACATGAAAGTGGCATGAGAGAGGAGCTAGAGCAAAAAGCGTTTTTAACGTTTCACGGAATTTCTTACCAGGGGTCGGAGGGAATTTTTGGGAAAATTGAAGTTTTAGTGCAAATTTGCACATTTTTTGGAAAACTTTAGGTCTGACCTTGTCCGGTTGGGGGGGGGGAGCTTGGACCCTCCCCCAGACCCCCCGCGTTAACCTATGGTCTGGACCATTTTTGGGTTGGACCCCCCGTTTTCAAAATCCTGAATACTCAGTATTGACCTTAGTTGGGCTTAAAACATGTCTTTTAATCAACTTTTCTAGTTTGAAACAGAAAACCGTTGAAATTAAGTCATGGTTTGACTTTTTTTAAAATTATGGCTAAAAAGGCGATTTTGGCACAAAATATATATATATATGTATAGAAAAACTTTTTTGGTGGACGTTGGAGATCTTGGGGGGTCTCCGAAAGGACCCCCACGCCCCACCGTTGAAAGCTCAGTGGCAAACCGATCGCCCATAAATTTGGCAGATTCCCGACCCAACTCAAATTTGCCAAACCCCATCTTTAAAATTTAGTAATTTTGACTAAAATTGGGGAAATTACAACAAAAAAAACATCTTTGAGAAGGATGATTTTGGCTGGGTGGGGATAACTTTTGAAAAGTTAGTGGTCGAACCCCAAGGGGGGCACCCCTCTCGAAAATTCGAATCTAGGAATTCCAAAAAATATAGTCAAGCGGGAAAAAACCCATTTTAATATGCGGGAAAAAACCCACCTCTAGTGTGGGCTTTCCGGTATGAGCTACATAGGATATTAATAGCCTATCTTGAAGAGCATCCAAAATAACCTTATAACGCTAAGTTTGGTTTAAACTTTATATACGTGTTAAACATAAAAAATTTTCAAAATTCAATTTTTTTCTGAAATTGTTCAAAAATCTTGGTATTTTTCGATGTAGACCTACTAAAAACAACCCGCTCTTTCGAATGGCACCGTCAAAATTGTTCTGGCACGCTTCCAGCAAAAAAATCCGGGTGGGTTTTTTGCCGCCGATGGGTTTTCCCCCCATTGGGTTTTTCCCGACACGGAAAACTTTAATTTCTCCATAACGACAGGGCCTAGAGGGACAAACTATACCTCATTCGAAAGCTTAGGGCAAACCCTAATTAAATATAGTATCAAAGTCGTGCTAGCCGAAACCAGTCGAAAGTTCTGGTCCAAGAAAGAAAAAGTGGGTTAAAGGTCAAAAACGCAAAATTTTCTATAACTTAGCGCTTTGCCCCACTATTCTACCCACTAGCGTAGATACGGGGGGCGGCCGCTCCCACCCCCCCCCCCCCGAAATGGTTTTGCCCTCCCCCCAGAAAAAAAATTGGCTAGAAGGAAAATTTTAAGCAATTAAAATTATTAAACCTTACATTTAAACATTATATATAGTCAAGCGGGAAAAAAAAACCCACTCGCCAATGCGGGAAAAAAAACCCACCCCCAGTGTGGGCTTACCGGTATGAGCTATCTAGGATTTTAATAGCCTATCTTGAAGAGCATCCAAAATAACCCTGGAGGGTGTATTATGGTAGCTCCCACTGCTTCCCTACAAATTTTTTGGGACTTTGAAATTTTTGGAAATTTTGGTCCGACCAAGTGCCGAAATTTGGCAAACTTTGCCGGGCCACCCTGAACTACTGGAAAGACTTAGACCAAAGCGGATTATATGTACCTGTAGGGCATCTGTTGCGCTTCATGATGATATATGTCACACTGCTCTGACCCCTCCGGTGCGACCTGGGGGTGACCTGGAGTTGGCGGGAAAAAAAACCCACGGCGGGAAAAAAAACCCACTTTTCAAAATTAAATTTTTTTTCTAACCATTGACCGGAAAGGTCAAACCAATACATACATTTGTTTAATAGAGCCTATAGATTAAATTGGTATAGGTTTTACCTGGGTTCGTACTGTTATGGGTGGTCCAGGGGGTCTAAATCGGACACCGTGCCATTTCAAGCCAAAATTTCAATTTTGACCAAAAATGCTTATTTTTGCCTTAAAATGGGTCTAGTTTGGCTCTAAATACAAGAAAAACACGTTTTCTACACGATAGGATGCTTAAACTGCCGAAAATAAACAATTTTAAAAAATTTCCAAAATTTGCCTATGTTTATGTGTTAAAGATACAACATTTTCAAATGACCATATGACCTCAATTTTAATACAAAAACTAATATATTTTGATGCAGTTGTACTAAAAACAACCCGCTCTTTCATTTGGAATGGTTAGAAATGCTCCTGGCAGCTTGCCAAAAATTTTTTGGGGTGGGTTTTTTTTTCCCGCATATGGGTTTTTTTCCCGCATTGGGTTTTTTTTTCCCGCCAGTTTGGGACAATTTTTCTCGCTAACGGCACACCCTACAGAGGTGTTCTATAGCTCATAAGAAAGCTTACGACTAGGCCTAGCTACCTGTATAATCAGCATTTCGATATGTCAAACCATTAAAAAGTTCTGGCCAAAAATCTGAAAAGTGGGTTTTTTTTTCCCGCTTGACTATATATATAAGCGTTAAATTTATCATAGCCACAAACAAATAGTACTGACATGCCCCAAAAATTAGTGCATAAGCATAACACAAAGAAGTAGTACTGAAATTACCCAAGAATTAGTGCATTTGTACTTTATTGAAAATTTCTTTATTTATATATTGAAAAAGTACGAGATTGTAGAAGTAGAAAAAATATATAGCAAATTAAACTACAAAAGTTAGTTTGAGAGTTGATAATAATGCAAAGAAGTCAATGTTGCAACAGCGTTTTAATGACAGAATTGAAAAATTTTCTCAACTTCTGGAGGGCTCCGCCCCCCCAGACCCCCCATTTGGGTTCCGTTTTCGATTACAACAGATTTACGCTATGAACCATTGAAAATTTTTATATGTAGTCTGCATACAATTGTTGAGCAAAAAAATTAAAAATTTCACCCCCACCCCTGAAAATTCTTTGTATCTACGCTACTGATTCCACCTATGTTGGGGGAATCTACAAAGGGGCCTCCCAAACATAGTTTCCTTTGGGGGAGGTTGGGAGTGGGAGGGGGTACCCCCCCCCCAAATTTTTTACCCATTTTACTCCCTCCCAGAATTTTTGACATACCCTGCCTGCTCCCCTAACTTTCGGCTACCCCCCGACCCGAACCCCCCCAGCGATTTTTGGACCCTAAAAGTTAGCTAAATTTGGCCCTTACTTTAAAGAAAATAGGGCTAAACTAAATTACCGAAAATTTTGTATTTTTTGGCCATTTTTGAAATTTCTGAGGTCCGAATTCTGGGGGGGGGGGGTTGGTGGGGGGTACCCCCCAGCCCCAAAATATTTTACCAAAATTACCCCCGCACAGAATTTTTGACATACCCTCCCCCAATCCAACTTTCGGCTAACCCGCCCGAACTCCCCCAGCGATTTTTTGACCCAAAAAGTCAGCTAAATTTGGCAAAAAAATGGTCGAAAACATGAACCATGGAAAACTTGTAAATTATATAATAGTACAATTTGCATTATGTGCATACAATTGATAGGTAAAAAATTAGAAAATTTAAGTATATATCCCCTCTCAAAAACCGCCGGCCCACCCCTGAAAATTTTTGTAGCTACACTACTGGGCATAGTTTCCCTGGAAATTTTGGTTGGGGGGGGGCAAACTTCGAAAATTTGGTGGTCGACCCGCGAAATGTGATGGGGAGTACCCCCCCCGAACCCCCCCCCCCCAAAATTCGGACCTCAGAAAATTCAAAAAATGGCCTAAAAACGCAAAATTTTCTGTATTTTAACGCTTTTTTTGTCAAAACAAGGCTTGTTTTTATCGTTTTAGGCGTTTTTACACCGTTTTCCGCCGATTTTAAGCCAAAATTTGAAAAAAATTTTCAAAAAATGACCACTTTTTCGCAAAATTTAGCTAACTTTTTGGCCCCAAAAAGTGCTGGGGGGGTTCGGGGGGGGGGGGTAACCAAAAAAGTGGGGGGGAGGGATTCTCAAAAAATCTGGGAGGGGGTAAAGTTGGTCGAAAATTTTGGGGGGGGGGATACCCCCCCAACCCCCCCATAGGGAAACTATGCTACTGGGTTTTCTCTAGGCCAAAAAAGTGGGGGGGGGGGATCGTAGGTGTAAGGTGGGGGGGTTGGATGGGGGTAACCCAGCGCCCCACCCTCCCAGGCATTTTCTCAACACCCCCACTTTTTGGGGGTTAGGGTGTCCGCAAGTCGCGCCGACGGCGCGAATAACGCCCAAAGATTAGGTATTTTTAGGGTAAATTTTGCAAAAATTTTCAAAAATGTCCTAATTTTTGGCTTAAAATCTTTATTATTCTCTCTCTATAATTATTGTTGTTGCTTATTAAATATCTCCACTAGTTGTGCCTAGTTTGGGTAGGTCATTACTGAGCTCCTAGGTTAGTTTAGTGCTATTTCTGAGGTGAGTGGGTGTCACCCCCTCACTAGGACTACAACTAATTTACTATTTATACACAATTATGACAAACTGGTTTTAAAGTAAACAATACAGCACAAAGGGGTTGCCATTTCCCACGGCTATTCATTACATGGAATGCAT